>WAAF01020537.1:0-59786 GCA_013400475.1 Tricholaema leucomelas
TAAAAAATAAAGTATCTTGCATACACCTTTCAATGAAGTAAACTCTTCCATACACGGCAGAACTTTGCATACAGAACAAAACAATGAAGCTTACCATCAGCAATTGCTTCCCCTTTAAGGCTCTTAATTCCTCCCTGAACTGGAATTCCATCCATGTAAAACTCAATTATACCTTCATCCAGAGTAATGAGAAGGTGAAGCCAAGTATTTTCATCCAGATACTTCTGAACTGTGGCTTTAGCCATATATGTCAAATTGGATCCCAATGCTGTATAATGAAGCATTACAGCAACATGAGAATCATTTGTTTGGATTTTCACACCATAATACAGGGTCCCATTATCATCATCCTTTTCCACTATATAACCGTCAGTCCTGATGCTAGGAATCAACCATGCTGAAAACGTGAAATTGGTGAGTGCAGTATTTCCATTGTACAGGTGTTCTAGATCAATAATCCCAAATGCATCCCCCTTTCCACTGAAATATAAAGCATCTGTTCCACTGTGATGGCGTCTCATATGTGGCTGAGATTGCACAGAACTTGGGAATGATCCTAACAGCAAAAAGTCTACCATCGGCGGAAGTCCAGCTTGGAATGTTCCAGACAGTATTTCCCATCCTAAACGTACAACACCAAAGGTGCCTTGTTGCCTCCAAATAGTGAAGTCTGTAATATAGGAGAGATCATCTTCGGAAAGAACATCTTCCGCTATCTCTCTGTCCTGGCTCTCTGGATCTATGACAAAGACTCCAAAAGGGTCATCATTGAATGGGATCATCACAGTTACAGCTAGGTTTGTCTCAGACAACTGACCACCAGGACCAGGAAATCCACCTATGTAACAGAAGTTAGAGCAGAAGTTAACGTTTAGTTTCAAGCACTACAGTCTGAAAGAAGTTCCTAAGTACTTAAAGACTTTTTTTTTAAACAATGAAATCTTCTTTGAAGAGCCTGTGAACTCTTAGCAAACGTTCTGATTTAATAACATATTCTGTTGTTTTTAAAGCACTACAGCAACAGTTTTCATAGAAAAAGCAGTGTGCTATTTTTCTGCAGCAAAAGAAGCTGGAACAAGATCAGGTCCAACTGTTCTGAATGAGTCAATGACATAAGTCACTTCGGTTTCACTCGACAAACATGGGGCCAAATTCAGGTCTCATATTACACTAAAGTTTACGGGAACACAGAATGGCAAAATCCGACCCGTTGCCTCTGAAACAGCAGAAATACTCTGCAAAATCAGTAAACAGTTGCACATTAAAACTGCTGTCGTCTCCTGCCATTAGTTATGTATTTCTGCACAATAGGAGCTCAGGAAGATCACGATGTGAATGCAGAGCTTCCATGTTCAAACTGTGCAGTGAGCTACCTATGGCATGCAGGAAACCTTCTGTGCATGCATATGGATTTCAAAGGTCAACTCATATTTTCTGGGTCACATATCTAGGCACAGAAAACTACAAATAATACTGAGGTGGAATGAGTCGAAGAGATTTGGAACTCTGCTCAGTAGCAAAACTGCAGCAGTTGTGATTTAAGTAAAAGGATTTGGTAACTTTTAAGTTTTTTACCTCCTCCAGAAAAAAGTAAACAAACCAATCAACCTCCATTTGCTAGACATGCATAGCCTTTAACAGTTCTATATTGTCTTCCACTATACAAAGATGTACATGTTAGAAATCACCAAGAGGCATCCTTTTTAAAGGTTGGACCACCAAAATATGTGCAACGAATTAATGACCTGAAAAACTGCATCCATATACCTAAAATTAAGATTAAATGAAAAAATAAAACCTAAAACCTTACCAGAAAAGTATAGGTAATCAAGACATGACATAAAGCAAAGTTCTTTCCAGGGATGCCTTCTTTTTCATTGACTAAATATAATTCTTTTCTATCAGATATGAAGGAAATGGTGATATGGAAGACAAATACCTGAAGCATTCACCAACTTTAGAATGTAAAATTCATTGAATTCAGGAATTCTGTCTGAAATAGCATGAAGTGTTATAGGCTTTGATCCTTCACCATCCATGAAGTTCACAGTCCCATAAGTTTCATGGAACTCTTCTCCTGGCCTCAGAGCAGAGCCATTATCAAACAGCTGCCAGGTCAAAGAGACATTTCCAAAGTGCCCTCTATGTCTCAAAACCCTGTTCAGTGATACAGAAAGTGAACATGAACATCAAAAATTGTTTCACTTAGCTATCCTTAGATAAACAAGACAATCATCTACATTTAATGACAAACATTTCCCCTTTTAACCCTCATGCCTTCTTCAGCTCCTTCTTACATTAGTATTAACAAAGCAGTGAGGATATGGAGGAGACAGATCACTATATTTCAGCAGTGAAGGATAAGCAAAAGCCCCAAATGCTGGTGTTCTTCCATAGAAGAATCTGTACATGAAGATGTTTAGTTCAAATGATGGCTCTTCGCATCATCAAATTAAAAAGAAACAAAACAAACAACTTAAAAAAACCAACAAACTAAAATAATCCTCAAAAAAAGATTATAAAAGGTCATTAAAAACATCAAAGAAAAAGCATAACCCAAACACATCATATATTTAGTATATTCTCAGGGATTTTCATTTTCAGATATGTAGCACAAGCAGAAAGATGCAATTCACAGTGATTGGGACTGCTGCAAGGCCTTAAAAGAAACAAACAAATCACATAAAAAGATAAATGTGAAAAAAACTTCTTCCCTAATTGTTCACGTTGTCACTGTTATCATGAACTGACTTCTCTTTACATCCTGACTAGAGGTTTCTTAATGAAAAATCAGGATTTTGGCCAAATCATAACCCCATCCTGACTTCAAGGAACATAACAAATTAAGACGTCAAGCAAATTTATTTCACAACTGCCCATTTGGGAACACACATCAGCGTCAGGATGGAAAATACTTTCAGAGTCAAAGGTACATTCTGTCTAGAAGACAGTCACATCTGGACTTGAGTATGAACTTTCACCTTTATCTACCAGAAGAAAAAACAAAACACAAGAAAGAATACAGTAATAAACAGTAATAAATAGATTGTTTGTAAGGGAAGGCTTCAAAGTAGGGTGCAAAAAAAATTAAGAATCCTGTTGTTGTATCTGTCTGTATTTGAGATTTTTTTACTTCTCCATTAGCTCAGGTTATATTCTGCTCAATCATCTAATTCTTCATTATCTACAGAACACACCAAAAGCTGTAGCTTTATTTATTTACACTTCTTCATCATCTTCTGTACACATTTGAATACGCAGAGTCTACTTAGCTGCTGTCTTCTACAGCAGCTGACTTCTACAATATGTTCACATATCATTTAATCCAAAACTTTTAAAAATGTGAGTTTATCAATACAAACTTATACAGCATTAGACAAAAGCACTATCCATAAAGTACTACATACATCAGGTCGAAAAAGTGTTATTCAAAAGACATCACTTACAAGAAAGTGTTACTTTTGCCTTCCTCCACTGCCTTCTCTAAAGGTTCCAAGGAGAAAATTCCATTGGGATCATCATTTGCTTCAATAATGACTGTGGCCACTCCAGCCTTATAGATAACAGTATCCCCTGAAAAGAGGGCAATTGATTTTATCAGAATTGGAAACAAAAATGAAGGTACCTCTAAAACTGGAGGTGTTTCTTTCTCACACCAAGTGCTCTTATACAAGGAAATGAACAAAAACAATCCATGAAAAACAGTATTTGAGATGTTCGGTTACAGGCAAATCAGAGTAAAAATAGTTAATTAACATCTCAAGCAGAAAGCAAGACAGAACATTGACAGCAAAAAATACAGGTGAAATGACCAGAGGAGATGGGAGTCTGAGATGAAGAGATTACACAAGAGGAGTACACTATCTTTGAGCAATTGATCAAGACAGAAGAAAGAGAAACTTGTAGATCCCAGTTCTCCTTTAGACCTGGAACAGAAACACTGCACTAAATAAAAGCTAAGAACAACACCTAAGAGTTTGCTCATGCCCACATTACAGCATGTTAGCACTGTATGGACATTCTATCACTCTTCTTATGTCCACACTTGTACATTGTTTCCACCTTTTCCACTCCCTTCTCATTTTTCACCCTATTTAAGAGCACTAGACTCTTGTTTGTTCCAAAGTAAACAGCGGGCATTGCTTTAACTTCATACACCTCTATCCATATTTTCTTTGCAGCACAACACTCCAACATAATCTTTGTAAGGGATGTAGCAATCAAGGATAACATGCAACAGGTCACAGCAAGAAAACAATGGCTTTGCTTTCAGGAAAAGCCATGGAAATATTTTGCATTCTTAGTGGTTCTTAGTGAAGGAAGGTAGACTTAGACCAGATGTAAGGAAGAAGTTCTTTCTGATGAGTGGTGAAATATCGCAACAGGTTGTCCAGAAAGTTGTGGATGACCCATCCCTGGAAGTGTTCAAGGCTGGGCTAGATCAAGCCTTGAGCAATTTGATCTAGTGGAAGGTGTCCTTGCCACAATAGATAGGTTGGAACTACATGGTCTTTACGACCCTTGCAATCCAAACCACTCTATATGACTCCAGAGAAGCTGCACGATGTTGTGATGGTCCTCCTTTTGGAGGCAAAGGGAGCCAACAGCTACCCATCCTTTTGGCATCTGGGGGAACTGGGATTGTTTTATTTGGAGGAGGCTGAGGGAGACCTTCAGGCTTTCCACAGCTACCTGAAAGAAGGCTATAGCGAGGTGGAGGTTGGTCTCTTCCCTCTCATATCAAGTGATAGAATGAGAGGAAATGGCCTCAAAATTGCACCAGGAGAGGTTTAGATTGGGTATTAGGAAAAAATTTTTCACTGGAAGTGTGGTCAGGTGTCGGAACAGGTTGTCCAGGGAAGTGGTGGAGTCACTGTCCCTGGAGGTGTTAAAAAATTGTGTGGACATAACACTGCAGGACATGGTTTAATGACCACGGTGGTGTTGAGTTGATGGTCGGACTCGATCTTAGAGGGCTTTTTGAACCAGAACAGGTCTAAAACCAGCGTGTCAGGAGGCAAGCTATGAGAAGTTCTCAACAGAACAATAAGACACAGTATCAATACATCCTGAAGAAAGATAATAAAATAGACTGAGATCACCAACAAAAGCATTTAAGATGATAGAACGGCTTTGTAAAAACATTTCAGTAAGGCTGGTGCTCAGTAAACTGACACTTGGGTGCCAGAATGGATGCTAGCTGACATCAGCAAACGTACAAGCTACCTTATATTCAAGTAATTGCTATAAATTCCTCTGTAATTCTCTAGTTGTCTGCTACCAATATCCAGGGCAGATGCAGGGAAACCCTGCAAGCAATTCATAAAGCAGCCACAGGGCATCCACTTTTGTGTGACCTTAGTCCCACTGCAAAGATCAGACCATCACAGATTGTAATTAAGGCTAAGAGACTTAGCATGTTATGTTTAAATCAATAAATCTATTTCTAGCTTTCCTCATCTTGAACTCAGTCATGCTAGGCATTTTACTCAGTGAACCTACCACACAATCTAATTGTGAAGGTATGGTCTGAAGGTCACTTGTGATAGCTTTCCTTTGCTTTATTAAATAACAGCCTCTCCAGTCTCAGTGTTTTGATGGCTCATTCAATACAGATTCGGTTTGCATTGTACAGATACACAGTCCATTTACAGCCTGTTATTGCCCCTCAGATACAGAACAGTAACAACTGAACTAAATCACGAACACTTGCTAACACCATTACAGATGCTTTCCCACCACATCTTAAATTTTGGCAGGGCTAGAAGTGGGGAGGGGCTTTATTGAGCAGGTAGAACCCAGTAAAATTTACCTGTACCTTACACTTCATTTATATTTTCTTATCAGGATTCCACAGCAGTGATGGCTTATTCCAAAAGATGTTCAATTAAAAAATAGGAATGTGCTGAACAATTTTGCATCATTCACTGTTAAATTACCTTTTCTGAAATAGGAAAAAAAAATGAATAGAAACTGCTAAGACAATAAATCCATTTTTTGGTAGCTTGTGGAGAAGGCCCTTAAACAGACCACTGAGACAAAGTTAGGCAATTTCTAGCACAATTTTCCGTAGATCAAGCTCTGCAAAACTATGATGTTGAGCTGAAAAAAAAAATTTCATACACTACACTACCACAAAAATAAAACAGACACATATTTACAAGGGTTTCTTTTAAAATAAGGCAGTTATGTTTGTTTTTACAAAAATCAGGCAGTTGTGTAGTACACACCAGAGCATGACAAAAAGTCTTAAAGAATCCCTTTTTCCCTGAGACTTGCAGTACCAACATTCTTAATTACTGTTTCTGTAGTCAAGTAAAAAAAAAATCTAATTTGGAGCATTTACAATTGAAAGGAGACTAACTTCAGTTGTTTTTGGAAGGAATTTTTCAGTGATATAAGCTGGGGTTTGTTTCCCATTGAACAATTCAGGATGGAAATCCAAACACAATGTTTACAGCGACTGTATGGAAATGCTGAAGCAAATCTTACTCATGTAATACTTGGAATTTATATATATTCCTTTTTGACAAGACTAAGCTCTTCACAGAGAGAGTGATTTGCCATCGGAATAGGCTGCTCAGGGAGGTGGTGGAGTCACCATCCCTGGAGGTGTTCAAGAAAAGACTGGTACTTAGTGCCATGATCTAGTTGACTGGACAGGGCTGGGTGCTAGGTTGGACTGGATGATCTTGGAGATCTCTTCCAACCTGGCTGATTCTATGATTCTAAGCTGGTAAAATACTTCAGCCAAGAAAAGAGGAGCGCTATTAAACATCAAATGAATACAATTACCTGTAGAATTCAAAAGGAAGATATAAAATGTTTCATCAGTTTCAGGAATATCATCATCATTAATATACACGGATAAGTTCTGCTCTCTTTCTCCAACATCAAACACAATGACACTGCTCCTTCCACTGGGAACAAAATCTCCCTCTTCAGCTGTTGCATCCCCATTGACGGTAATATAGTGAACAGTAACAGCAACATCAATAGATCCATTCCTCAGGACTGTGAAGTTTGCAACACTTCCTTCTTCTCTACTCACTGTCAGAGGTTCTGAAAATACACAAGCAACAAATAAATCTATGTGAGTTCAAGGTTCAGCTCCCTGCATCTGGCCTATTTTGCTAATCCTCCCCAAGAGCATCCTTCTCCTGAAGTGAAACAAGGTGTATGTCGTAAAGGAATGGAAACAATTGCAGGTACTAGAGAACACTGCAGCACTTATTCATCTAACTAATCCCAGTATGAGGGAAGGTTCCAAAGGAAGCAATTAGAAATACAAGCAAGGTTTTCATACTAGATTTGCTGGCATTAGGATTTCTCAATGATCTAGACTGCCAATAAAATCTGTTTGGGTTACTACATGTATTCTACATTTTAAACCAACAATATCTAACCTGCAAAATAAATGGGATCATCATTCCTTGAAATCTGCAAAACTGCACTTGTTATATTGCCCAGCCTGGCTCCACCAGTAGCATTGAATAAACTGATGATGAAAACTTCCATCTCTTCAGGTATCTGAAAGGATGGTAAAATTAATTCCTTGCATACAAAGCAGTGAAGATAAAAAAATGAACACTTGAATGGGTTAACAAACCAGACATTTCTGAGTGTTGCTTTTTAAATATTGATCCTTCAGTGTGTCAAGAGAGATGGCAAATGATGGTTCATAGAACAGAAACCATCAGAAAACCACAGAAGTTATCATTCTACGAACCTTGTAAACAACTCCTCTTTACTCTTGTAAGGATGACTCAAAAGTTATCTTGTTTTTACAACTCTATTTATTATTAATTATTCTCCTCAGTCTTTCTTACAACACTTCAGTTACATCAGCATTAAAGTTAAAAATTATCAAAATAAGGGGTTTAATCAAATGAGTATTTCCTTAATTTAACCACATCCAAGTACTCTCAATATTTAACTGCGTTTGTTTATAGAGACACACAGCTCCACAAATTTCTTTATGATTTTACCCAGTTTTGCCCAACTATTTTGATTTGTCACACAAATGAGCCTCTGAAAAAAAAGCATTTCTAAATTCTCCTTGAATTTTAAATGTTTACCACTTGTATTTTATTCTGTATACTCACAAAAACAAACAAACAAACCAGTTTACCTCATCTGGTAGCGAATAAATGGTGATATTTTTTGAGAACTCCAGATTATCAAAGAAAATAGTCCCTTGTTCTGGATAGATGTCATTGGTACAGGCTGGGTCAACAACCCAAGATACACTAACATTGCCATAGTTTCCTTGGTTTCTTACAACTCTGTAATCAGCTGAAAAAAGCAAATGTATGCAGTCAGCATTCACCTTCAGGACGAAGCCAATTAAAAATAAAAAAGTCAGTAATGCTGAAATAAAGGAAAAAGGAAGGGAAATAATCCACAAATACACTTCTGTCAAAAGTAACACTATGTGAAAGCACTGCAAGAAAGATCACGTGAAGACAGATGATTAAGGCAGTTTCAACTTGTTCAAATCTGGTTTTGTTTTGTTTTGTTTCCCTGTAAATGCATCTAATAATCGAAAAAAGATAGATAAATTGAAGACTTCCATATTCACTTCTATCCTTCTCTCATACCTCCTATCCTTCATGCTCCACAAGCAGAGCTACTGCCTCCAGGTTACATTTTGCACTCATATAAAGACTTCTCTATAGCATATTCTCCAGCTGTTCATTTACTGGATTGATCCTCCACTTCATTTTCACTGCTCTTCATGTTGGCAGTGTACCACTCCAAAAACTTCTCAGTGGAGACTGGACTCAGACACTCTTCTCAGCTCTCCAGTTCAAGAGAGACAAGGAACTACGGGAGAAAATTCAGTAGAGGCTACAAAGATGCTGAGGGGACGGGGGCATCTTTGTGAATAGGAAAGGCTGAGAGACCTAGCGCTGTTTAGCCTGGAGAAGAGCAGCCTCAGAAAGGATCTGATCAGTGCTCAGAAGAGTTGAAGGGTGGGGGTCAAGGGGACGGGCCAAACTCTTCTCTGCATGCCCAGTGGCAATGGACAAAACCCAGGAGGTTCCATCTGAACAGAAGAAACTTCTTTATTGTGAGAGTGCTGCAGCACTAAGGCAGGTTGCCCAGAGAGGTCGTGGAGTCTTTTCTGGAGAGATTCCAAACCCACCTGGACATTGTGATCCTGGGCAACCTGCTGTGAGAGGTCATTCTGCCCCTGTACTCTGCGCTAGTTAGACCGCACCTTGAGTACTGTGTCCAGTTCTGGGCCCCTCAATTTAAGAAGGACATTGAGATGCTTGAATGTGTCCAGAGAAGGGCAACGAGGCTGGTGAGAGGCCTCGGGCACAAGCCCTACGAGGAGAGGCTGAGGGAGCTGGGATTGTTTAGCCTGGAGAAGAGGAGGCTCAGGGGAGACCTTATTGCTGTCTACAACTACCTGAGGGGTGGTTGTAGCCAGGAGGAGGTTGCTCTCTTCTCTCAGGCAGCCACCACCAGAACAAGAGGACACAGCCTCAAGCTGCGCCAGGGGAAATTTAGGCTTGAGGTGAGGAGAAAGTTCTTCACTGAGAGAGTCATTGGCTACTGGAATGGGCTGCCCAGGGAGGTGGTGGAGTCGCTGTCCCTGGAGCTGTTCAAGGCAGGATTGGACGTGGCACTTGGTGCCATGGTCTAGCCTTGAGCTCTGTGGTAACAGCTTGGACTTGATGATCTGTGAGGTCTCTTCCAATCTTGGTAATACTGTGATACTGTGATACTGTGAGTGACCCTGCTTTAGAGGGGTTGGACTAGATGATCTTCAGAGGTCCAAATCCTACCATTCTGTGACTGTCCTAGAAAGAAGAAATTGGGAAAAGCAGCCTTGCAAGGGCAAACAGAAGATAAAACAGCAACCAATTAAAAAGAATTACCAGCATAGATGAGTTCTCCTTTACTTTCCTTTATTGTCACTGATAGTTCATCAGGCAGAAACTGAATGACACCATGTGGATCATCATTCTTTAAAATGGTTATATTGACCCTTGTGGCACTCCCCAGCTTGCCTGGCATTTCAGTGTAGCCACTGAGTACTACAGAATATATCTCATCCAGCTAGAAGAGGGAAACTCAGTCAGAATAAAAAGGCACGTGCAGTATACACATCCAAAATGAACAAGCAAACATCCAGAGTCCCTTGGAAGGCAGGCAGAGACACAAAAATCAGACAAAATGGAATCGCACACCCTTTCTACATGCACAATGTGTTTGTAGACTGTCACCAAAACAAAGAAATAGTTAGAAATTTCTAACTGCGATAGGATCATTTTCTCAAAAACCTAGGATTATGTCAGACAAGGACTTATTTTTGTGTACTTAACTTAGAACACATTAATCCTCTACTACAAATGTATGCCATGGTCCCTGAAAGGTGCATTTCACATGAGATTAATGAATTGCTGCCTTTGTACAAGGGTAAGCAAAGATTTTTAATCCAGGGACAGTAATTTAAAAAAGGCTTGCTTTATTAATCTACCTGGGTTTTGTACCTCATGTATTTCTTGGGAAAAGCTCACAGGTAATTCAAGGAACTTCACAGACCATCAAGACAAGTATTGAGCCTATCTGGCAAATAGAGACCACTGAGTGAAACTAGCAGAGGATTACAAGAAAACGAATCCTCGGTATCCCTGCTCGCAGCAGTGGGAGGCTGGAACTTAAGATTCTATAAGGTCACTTCCAACCATTTCTATGGTTATATGACATGACAATTGGTTCCTCACAGAGAGATTACTAAACAATAGCACTCTAGAATACAGAATGTCATGGATGCCAAAAACCTGTATGAATTCAAGGCATAAACGTTTCATTTCACAGTGAAAAACTCACCAAGGGCTATTAAACCCAAAACCACACGTTAATTATCCAGGCATCCCTGTTTTGGAGCCTGGGAAGACATTCTGGAGAAAACTCATTACACATGTCTTCTACTCCTACAAACTTGCCTATATTTTGATAAGTAATGAACTAAAAAGCCTGTGATCACAATCTTTAAAGAGAAAAATACTAATTTTCACCTCTGGAATCCCATCCATCCTCGTCAGAAGAGTAAGTATGATCTCTCTTTCACCAGGCTTGAATTCCAGAACTCCTGTGCTTCCATAAAACTCATTATTGTCTCTTGGTTCTACAGTGTAGAGCAGAAACTGCCTGACAAGACTTCCTCTACTGCGGACAATCGTCAGTTCAACAGACTCCCCCTCCTGCAAAAAAAAACCAGAAAACCCACTTTTTTTCTAACACTCTGCTGAAACTAAGCTGTCTGTAATGATTAAAAGAAATTACTTAGCTACCTTGATACTGTAGGGGCCTCTGGAAGAGGGAGAAAATTCAAACACTCCTCCAGGATCATCATTTTCCAAAATAACAATTTCACGAGTAGTAAACCCATACTTCAGTATCTGATTTTCCACACTGACTCTGAGAAGGAAGGCAAGAGGAGTTTTTTGAGTGACAATTCTGTTTGGCAATAACACCCATACCTATGTGAAGTACACAGAAGACTGAAAAGTTTCCTGGAAAGACTAAAAAAATTGACAACAACAACATGGTTTATCCATTTGTCAAAAGCCTCCTGCTTCTGAAGTAGCATTTTTTATTTTTCTGATCAGTTTTCGTAGTTGGTGCTTCTGAATATTTTTACTCACACATGCACACAACACACAGGAAGACAAACAGATTCATGCATTTTCAGTATTACTTTTCACTTGGATCGTAATGCAGAGAACAACCCAAAATCTCATAAACAAATAGAAACTGCACTGAGGAATGCATATTCTTACCCTTTTCTGCAAAACTTGCTATTGTCAAGAGGAGGAGACTTGCCCTAGCAGATTTCATCCTCACCTCTGTGCTAATTTGCCTTCTGTAAGATGTGCGCGTTACCTGTAGTGTCACAGTCTGGACCTACTGTAGGTATTTCAATTCATTCCTTTTCTCCTCCTTTACTCATAAACCTGTTCCCCAAAAGCATCTGGTAAACATGATCACACAGAGCTGCTCTTGGTGGAGGATATGTCTCCCTGGCCTAAAGCTACATGACATCTTAGGTCTTTCTCATGGATATGAATGGGCCACATCAAACAACAGACTGAAGCACTGCACATTTCTTGCATTCATTTTCTCAGATGCAGTAATTTTCAATGACACGATTTTTTGCTGGCACCTCGAGACTGTGACTGTGGAAATACACATGCTGATATCGGCTATATGAGTGTCTGTGTTGCTGGCTTCATGTTGATGTAAGCACAAGTGTTATCAACAATAGTGTGGCCAGCAGGACCACAGCAGGGATCATCCTCCATTACCGAGCACAGTTTTGGGCCAGCAGGGGTTGTTCAGTCTGGAGGAGGCTGCAGTGAGACCTCAATGCTCTCTACAATTTCCTGAAAGGAGGCCAGGCCGAAGTGAATTTTAGTCTATTCTCCCAAGGAACAAGTAGCAGGACAAGAGGAAAACAGCCTCGTATTGTGCCAGGGAAGGCTCAGTTTGGATGTGAGAACATTTTCTTCCCTTAGAGGGTTCTTCCCTAGACATTGCAGTGGTAGAATCACTGTCCATGTAGGGATCTAAAAGCCATGCAGATGTGGCGCTAAGGGTCATGGTTTAGTGGCTGCCTATTAGTGCTGAATGAATGGTTGGACTTGATGATGTTAAAGGTCTCTTCCAACCAAAACAAATCTAATTTGTGATTAAAAATGACAGAAAACCTGATACTGAAGGATGAATCACAAATGCACCTTCAGACTGATGGTTTGAATACAATTTATTACTTGGCATTTTATGTGTTTAGATTCTTGTGCATCTTCCACAGTTCCTGGAAGAAAATGCCAATGAACTATTGTAAATATTTTTATGGTTTCACTGTACTACAACCTAGACGTCATGAAACGCTATTGAATGTAGAAAGAAATTTGATCCACTGCATCCAACAGCTGAAATTAGTTCCAGAACTGTTGCCATAAACACTCCATAAATAACTGGATCATACACCAAAAAAACTAACCAACAATAGCCCAGTGTCTTTTAGCAAAGTCTACAGGGAGGATACAAGATGCAAAACTGGAAATATCTATCTAAAAGGGTAACATATCATGTTTAACACACATTAAAAAATCATGTCTGCAGAAAAAGTAACTTCTATTAACTTTACTAAATGTAGGTTATTAAAACCCAAGGTAACTAGCCATCTTTGCCCACAGAATTCCATCTAGCCTGTTCAGTCACTTAGCTGGGGCAAATGGTACTTCCACCAGTTCAAAACAACTAACCCATTATTACATCAAATGCTCAAGTATCAAACAGTGAGCCATGCATTCATAACTTTCATCATTCACAGACCATAAAGAAATAAATGCCTTCAAACCAGAACCCCATGCCATCAAACTGAGCACCAAAGGGCAAGCATGCATTGTCTGAAGAGATGCAGAAGACATTGAGTCCTGAGAGGGAAAGAAATGATAAAAGACAGATTCTGTCCAAACCAATCACTTGTAAAACAAAGCACTGATTCAGTGAAGACGAACCGCAGTTCACTGCACTTACCCAAAGTACACGACAAACCTTTCTGTCTCTACCCTGTCAATACAGAAAGAATGAAAGAAAGAGAAGGGATGGGGGAAGGAGTCAAAGTGCCACTTGCTAGAACTTCAATAGCAGTAATTCTAAGAGATAATAATAATAACAACAACGACTGACTGAACAGCACAAAGGTTTCTTTTTTTCCTACTCAAACACTTATAAAGTTCACTTTATGGGAACTCTACTTGATTGGCATTTTCCTGATGACAAATGCCAGCAAGTGGGCAGTTCCCACTCAGGAGAAATGACCCCGTGACCAATTCAGTATGTCAAGAATCATTCATGATATATCCTCCCAAAGCCTCCCTCAAGAGCTCAGTTACTGCCAGGCTCTGTGCCTGCTCACAACTGCACCAGAAGCCTGCATTATTAATGTTGCCCTTCATTTAAAAAAAATCGAGATCTACATACCTCCACGGCATGTCATTGCAAAAATCTGCCAAAGTCACGGTAGAACCAGATAAAGACAGTGGGAGTTGTAACAGTCACATATCAGAAACTATTTTGACACAGAACTACATCAAATTTTGTTTTGGGAAATACCTGAGTTAATGAGGTGTAATGGTTTGGGTGTCGTGTCCCCCCCCCCTCACTTTAGAAATCACCCAGACTGGACTCACCCGGCTCTGGAAATTTGAATGAAGCTTATATTTACAGCTAGCACAATTTACAAGCAGATATTTACAGTATATACAGTTATAGACAGAAATATACAAGGTAAAAAGGTAATACAGAAACACAACTCCGCTCCCAGAAACCTGAGTCCCCAGGAGGGGCTCTCAACCACCCCTNGAGGTTACCAAGGTAAAAACATCAATATAAAAATATAACAGAATCAAAACAAACAAACAATTGAAAAAAAAATTTACTAATCTCCTAATTGGTTCTGTTTTGGCCAAGCTCTTATGACAAACCCTCAAGTCAGATGAAAAGGAAGTATTATTCTGCAGTGGCAATTATATATCTTGACTTTCTTCATTTTAAAATAAATTGATATTAAATAATAAAACCTGAATCTTCTACCAAAACAAATTAATGCAGCAGTTAGAAAGTTAAATTCTGACTTCACTCATCTCAAAAGAACTCAAGAGTTCAATGGAGGTAAGAGTTCACTAAAGTTTGAGGAAACAAAGCAAGTACACTTGCAGATATGTGCTTTCAAACAGACCTGAGTTGATAGACATTTCTCATTCATTTATAGTAAGGGTAGTTTTTACATACCATACATTGAGACAGCCTTTCTTCAGAAACATAAGCAGAAGTATTCCATAGCCATCAAAGTATTAATACAATGAAAAGATCAAGGAGAAAATTCCTGAGCTATTAATGCTAAAATTTAATTATGTCACTGAGCTGATAATAATATCATTTACAAGAGAGAACAGAAATAAGCCATTATGTCAAGTGAGTTTTAGATATGTAGGCACAAGCTTTAGTTAAGACATAACATTTATCAGAAAGTAAAAGGGCATGCCAGAAATAAAATCTCTTTCAGCTTCGTGAAGTGACACTGCATGAGTCCAAACATGGATTAGATCAAGCTGTTAAGATCTGAGCTAGAAGCTAATATTGTACTGTAATATTCAACAGCAGCACTGCAGAAATCCAGAGGGTAGGGGAAATGAAACATGAGCTGTGCATGCCGAGCATCTCCAGGTGTCATTTTAAAGGACTGAGAGGACTGGCAATACTTTACTATTTTTAAACTGTCAAAGTATAACTCAGAGCAGAATATACAGAACTCCTAGGTCAGAAAGCAACTAGCCAGATTCAGCCCAACCACTGCTAAAGAAAATCACTTTGAGGGAGGCTTCTCCATCTAAGTCCCATTTTCCACACTAGGATCACTTGATTGATTCACTGACTGATAACATCATGTTTTGTCTGCACAACTGCACAGATTGCTATCACTGCTTTAACGTATCATAAATGTTGGTCCCTGTTCAAGTAACAACAAAAGAGTCTATGCAAAAACAGAATCGAAGCATCTAGGCTTAGGCCTACAACTCTTGATCAACAACCATTGTATCCAGTAGGAACCCTTGTCAACTGAAACAAAGTAGAACCCAGAAGGCTTCACCTCAACGTACAGAAAAACTCCTTTGCTGTGGGTGTGCTGGAACCCTGGAGAAGGCTGCCCAGAGTGGAATCTTGTTCTCTGGAAAGATTCCAAACCCACTTGGACATTGTGATCCTGGGCAATCTGCTGTGGGTGAACCTGCTTTAGCAAAGGGGTTGGACTGGAGGATCTCCAGAGCTCTCTTTCAGCCTCTGGCATTCTGTGATTCTGTGTTTACACTCACTGCACATAAATTCTCATACCATCCCTGGAGCAGAGACCTCCTAACTTTACCCTGAATTTTACTTCCTTGTCTGGCGACTGCTGAGCTATGCCTGACCCCAGTGACCATAATTCAGCCTAAACTTGACGAGAGTTCCTGGGTTTATCTGCCCCACCACCATGACCTTGTCTGATGCCCTGCACTCCTGGTTGCTACCAGCTCCAGCCTGCTCTCCCTTATCAGTTGGGGTGGGGTAGTGGAATAGCTGTCTGCCCAACAAGCCATCCGGCTGGACTCTCAGCTCCATGCCACCACAAAGGCCACCAGCCGTCAGCTCTCACTATATGACCTAGCAACATCCAATGTGCACCTGGCATCTGTTCAGCTTAGAGCAATGAAGTCCAAACTGCCACAGAAGTAGCTTGGTCCTGTTTCACTTTTGGTGACATGGGAAACCATCTCCTTAGGCACTCTTATAACAGCACTATGAAAACACAACAAAAATGGCTCTTCAGAACTTCCAAAATTCATGGTTTGCCCTGGTGAAGGCATTCAGAACTAACACTAAAAGTTAAAACAGCTGTAAAACAAAACCAAACTTCCCATTTAACAAATCTCATGGGGAAAAGAAAATCATTATTAGGGAAATTATTTCCATTAAAGAAACTTAATTACTATCTAGCAAGAGGTACAGATCAAATAGGGCAACTAACAGAAGCCCACTTTGAAACACACAGCACTACAAAATTGCAGAAAGAAGATTTTTGACCCACTTTAAGGTAACATAGCAATTTCAATGCTTTTATGAACTGAACATAACTGCAAATAAAATCATTATTATCGTGAGATGTAGTGTGGTCAAATTTGGTATCTTCTTACCAAAACCTGGAATATGTAGAATGTTTTGAAAGGCACCTGCAAAACTGAATTTCAACTGTGAGGGTGTTTTGCTGTTACTATTCTAAAAATGTGTCTTAAAAACTTGCTTTTTCTCAGAAAAAGTAGAGTTGAGCTGCTTCTGGAATGTTACTTAATATGCTTCCTCGATTTGCAATCAGTGTTCACCTCTTCTTCATTTTTTTTCAGGATTATCTACTGATTTAATCAGCTGCAGGACCTAGCTTTAAAGAATAGTATTAGAGCAGGATTTGCCACATTATAAATTCCACAGTGCTTCTCATCAGAGGGGACACCTTATCTCCATTAATTAATCCATTAATTATTTGATTTTGGAGGCTATTTTAATTTTTATTACTCACAGCAGGAGATACACGGCTTTTTTTTATTGTGAAAAGTAATAAAAGCTAGCAGCAGGTTTCCAGCTGCACTCATTTAAACATTCTATTAATATTTTCAAATCACTTCTTCCCCACTGGAACAAAGTCTGATCAAACACTTGAAGAAAAATGGGTTTACACTGAAAGAGTTAATTAACATAGTACCACATAGGAAAAAACTATTTACCTAATAGGAGATAATTTCAAAACTGACACCAACCAAAGGAAATCACTATGTCAGAAGACAATCCCAGAACCACTGAATTAGTGTTTCTGTGCAAGCCAGTTGTGCTAGTTTGAGCCTAGCTAGCATGTTCTGGTGAGAAGGACTAGATCATAGGCTGTGAAATGAAAACAACAGTGATGTCTACCTCACTCACAGTCTTGCTGAGATGTGTAAAAAAGGAAAGGAAAACATAAAGTCACTTCACTCTTGGCTTTGTTCTTCGGTCTTCACCTGCTGGGGAGCTGAGGCTGCTGGCTGAACTCCATCTTACTCTCTAACCTCACCCTCCATTTGCTTTGGCTGATTCACCTTTGCTACTTAATCCCCCTGGCCGAACCTCCATTCTTCCTNACAGTGCAGACAAAAACCCACAACACAGAAACGTCACCCCAGCTCTGAATGAAGCAGCACAGACAGTATGCAGTGCATTACATGTCCCTTCTATGATTCGTTAACTTTTGGTCGTGAAGTAATCTCTTTAAACACAAAAATGTTTAAAAAACTACCAGACATTTCACAATGAAATAGTCAAAACCTGTGTTTTCCATTTGCAACTTAAAAAATAATCTAACATATCTATTTTCTGCATTTACCTAAAATAGATTTTTCAGCCTGTGGCATCTTGTCTCTCATCACAGACATCATTAGAACTATAAAAATCCCCATGTTACATTGCTTCAGTTTTTCTTAATTACATGTAGTAATTTTGTAGAGATTTAGATAACATGTAGAGATTTAGGCCACAACATCCACGAATCTGTTCTGGCACCCTAAATTATAAGTGTTGTGACTCACAAAAAGAAACTGAGCATAGGACTATTTAAACAGTCATACATATCTAAACTCATACATATCTAAAACTCACAAATTAAAATCTGTTTATTCATACACTGCTGTTCCCAGATCCCAAAGCCCACAACTTCTCACTTTCAGCACCACCAAGAAGAACAAGGCCTTTTTTTTTTCCTCACACAGATTTTACTACAGACATTATTATGTTATTTATTCATGCCTGCTCAGATACTTGCAGGCATTCAGTCTGAAACTGCTCCTGAAGAAAGAAAATACGCAGAAGCTTCAGAAAGCACAAGATTGTCTTGCTCCTTTATTGCTCATCTGTCTTCTCTGGGAACCTGTCCTTGATATGCATCGACCTCCATTTAGTGGACAGAACTCATAGTTATTTTCAGTATTTATTGCCTATGGACAGAAGCCATAAAGCAAGGAAAGAAAATACCATTTTGAACAGCTTCTAAAGTTTTTTTGGTGGTTTCTTTTGTGTTTTGTTTTATTGTGATGGATGCAGTCAAAGCTTGTTTAAAATCTAAACTGTCCTAACAACATCACTGAGTTGTAAATAATACATCTTTGTCAGAACTAATTGTTTTTATTATTTTATCCATGCTATTACTAATTGCAGTAAATAGAATGCTTATGAATGTATTTCTATGCCTATAGTTTCATTAAATTTCTTACAAGCTCTATTTTGCTACTGACTTATGCTACAATTTACAGAACAGTACAAGCACATGCACAGCACAGTGCACCTTTGTTTTCATGCTAATTCACTGCTGCTGTATGCTGCTGGCTGCCAGCATTGGAAAATGAACTCATCTGTTTCTCCAGAATATACACACCCTGCAAGAAAGCAACACCACAAGCTCACACACATAACCCTGCCAGTATCATCCAACCCTTATCTGGAGCATCACCTCCAGCACTGAAAGGGTGATCTTTGCAGTCATTTCATTCTTGTCTTCTGTTAAAGTTGCCAAATTTTGCTCATAGAATCATATGGTCTTAGAATCATCGAATCATAGAATGGTTTAGGTTGGAAGGGACCTCAAGGATCATCCAGCTCCAACCCCCTGCCATAGGCAGGGACACCTCCCACTAGAGCAGGTTGCTCAAGGCCTTAAACGCCTCCAGGGAGGAAGCATCCACAACCTCCCTGGGCAACCTGTTCCAGTGTCTCACCACCCTCACTGTAAAGAACTTCCTCCTAACATCCAGTCTAAATCTCCCCTCTTCCAGCTTAAACCCATTCCCCCTCGTCCTGACATTGCCCTTGTAAATAGTCCCTCCCCAGCCTTGCTGTAGACTCCATTCAGATACTGGAAAGCCACTATAAGGTCTCCTCGAAGCCTTCTCTTCTCCAGGCTGAAGAGCCCCAACTCTCTCAGCCTGTCCTCATAGCAGAGGTGCTCCAGCCCTCTGATCGTCTTCGTGGCTCTCCTCTGGACCCGCTCCAGCAGTTCCATATCCTTCTTGTGTTGGGGGCTCCAGAACTGCACACAGTACTCCAGGTGGGGTCTGACAAGAGCAGAGCAAAGGGGGAGAATCCCCTCCCTTGCCCTGCTGGCCACACTTCTCTTGATGCAGCCCAGCACTCGGTTGGCTGTCTGGGCTGCATGTGCACACTGCCGGCTCATGTTGAGCTTTTCGTCAACCCAGACCCCCAGGTCCTTCTCCTCAGGGCTGCTCTCCAGCCATTCACCACCCAGCCTGTATCTGTGCCTGGGATTGCATGGACCCTGATGCAGGACCTTACACTTGGCCTTGTTAAATGTCATGGGACATCTTAGTGTCTTAAGGGACACTATCTGGGTTCAGAAAAAAGGTCAGATTTTATTTCCCCATTTTCTTTTTTTTCAGGGCCACAGAACCTGTTCCTTACTTCACTGCCTGACCTTGCTAAGTGCTGGAAAGCTGCTTACTGCTGGCACACTTTTCACCAGCCACTTCATGATCAGCAGAACCAGACAGTCCCATTATACCCAGTAATAGCAGAACAGCTGTTACATTTGTTCAGCAGCCATAATTTCCAAGGCACAGCCTAGGGTACTACTCTGCACAAGTGGCAGAAAGGTAAAGTTAACCACACGTGCAAAGCTATCAGAACTTGACCACAGAACCACAGAATGACAGAGGTTGGAAAGGATTTCTGGAGATCACCTTGTCCTAGTCCCCTGCTTGACCAGGGTTCACCCAGGGCAGGCTGCACAGGACAGAGTCAAGGTGGGTTATGAATAGCTCCAGAGATGGAGTCTCCACCACCTTTCTGGGCAATGTTACAGTCCTCTACCATCCTCAAAGTCAGTAAGTTCCTCCTCATGTTTAATGAAACTTCCTATGTTCAAGTTTGTGTCCTTTACCTCTTCTCCTGTCAATAGGAATCACTAAAAAAATACTGGCCCCATCCTGACACCCACTCTCTCAGTATTTATAAGCGCTGATGAGATTCTCCCTCAGTCTTCTCCTTTTTAGGCTAAAAAGCCCCAAGTTCCTCACCTTTTCTTCATAAGAGAGATGTTCTAATTCTCTAATCATCCTTGTAGCCTTTTGCTGTATCCTCTCAAGCAGTTCCCAGATCCTCTTGAACTGAAGAGCCCAGAAACAGACCCAGTTTTCAGATGAGACCTCACCAGGGTATAGAATTATTAAATAACCAGGTTGGAAGAGACCTCCAAGATCATCCAGTCCAACCTAGCACCCAGCCCTGTCCAGTCAACTAGACCATGGCACTAAGTGCCTCATACAGGCTTTTCTTGAACACCTCCGGGGATGGTGACTCCACCACCTCCCTGGGCAGTCCATTCCAATGGCAAATCACTCTCTCTGGCAAGAACTTCCTCCTAACATCCAGCCTGTACCCTCCCCAGCACAATTTGACACTCCTTGTTCTGTTGCTGGTTGCCTGGGAGAAGAGACCAACCCCCACCTGGCTACAGCCTCCCTTCAGGTAGTTGTAGACAGCAATGAGATCACCCCTGAGCCTCCTCTTCTCCAAGCTAAACAACCCCAGCTCCCTCAGCCTCTCCTCATAGGCCTTATGTTCCAGGCCTCTCACCAGCTTCTTCGCCCTTCTCTGGACATGTTCCAGCACCTCAACATCTCTCTTGAATTCAGGAGCCCAGAACTGGACACAGTACTGAAGGTGTGGCCTGACCAGTATTGAGTACAGGGGAAAAAGGACAATGTGCATTGACCAGCTTGCCACAGGTTCCTTGATGCACCCCAAGATTTCACTGGCCTTCTTGGCCACAAGGGCTGGCTCATAGTCATGCTGTTGTTCACCAGCACACCCAGAGCTGCTTTCCAGCAGGTCAGTTTCTAACCCATATCCCAGACACAGGACCTTACACCTTTGCCCAACTCTCCAGCCCGTTCAGGTCATGCCAGATGGCAGCACAGCATTCCATTGTGTCAGCCACCCCTCCCAGTTTTGTGCTATCAGCAAACTTGCTGAGGGTGCATTATATCTATTTATCCTGGTCCCTGATGAATATACTGAACAAGACTGGACCTACTATTGACCCCCAGGTAACACCACTTGTTGAGGACCACTAAGTGGATTCTGTGGCCACTGACCACAACCCTCTGAGCTTTTTCTTTTAGTCAGTGTTCACTCCACCCCACTGTTCATTCACCTAACCCACACCTCCTAAGCCCACATAGGAGGATGCTGTGGGACATGGTGTCAGAACTTTTGTTGAAGTCAAGGTAAACAGCATCAACTGCCATCCCCTCTGTGGCAGGGCACTCCAAAATCCCTTTTTCTCCCCCTCTCCGTCTCTGGAGGTTTGAATGGGGGAAGAAGAAGGTGCAAAACTATTCTGCAGGCCTGAAGGGGGCACAGCAAAAGGCTCCCTTTTCCACACTCATACTGACTCGTGAGAAAGACCGCGCTGAAATCAGATGGTGATTGGCTGGCTTCTTTGCACCCAGTATATATTTGGCATGGGACACATTGTCTGGGAAGACTATTAGTAGAGTAAGGAAAAAAGCACATGCAGTTCCCATCCTGTGCAGTTCCACTCTAGTCCCGTTCTAGTCTCACTCTTGCACAGTTTCTGCTCTCTCCCACAAATCTGCAAGTCTGGCAAGTCCTTAGGTCCACCTGAGAGAGAGCTGCCAGTGGCACTCAGACCTGGCTTCTCTCAGACTGCTGTTTGTAGGAACACCTTCCCAGCAGTTTGGCTTTTTCCCCTGTGCTGCTAAGGCAGCATCTTTCCATGATCTCTGCCTTGTGGAAGTCATGTCCACAGACACTGCGCTCTTTGGCAGGTTTTATTCACATTGGACTTAATGCCACGTGGATCCACGACTGCATTATAGCTTGCAGTTTCAGAGGCTACCACAGAAATCAAGCAGGGACTGTCTCTAAATTCCTACTTCATCTCCGTGAGTAAAACCTGCTGTTCCCTAGGCTCTCTGCTCAGCCTGATTTGTAAGCGGGGTAAAGCTGTCTTGTAGCTTAGCCTTTTCCATTCTTTGACTTTCCTAATATTGCCCATAAGCAGCCTTGTGAAGATTCCCAAATGAATTAGAGCCTGCAAATAAAATCTAAGTAGTTCTGTATACAGTCTGGGGGTGGGGCTTTTTGGGAAAATAACAATAACTACATTTTATAACTCCTGCCTCATGGATTAAGCCCCAACCAAATCACCCTCATCTACTCATCCAATCATGCCTTCGTAGAAGGCTCTCAGATTAGGCAGACATCTGTCTACCTCTTTGTTTCATAACTTTCCACTTCAATTTTTTGGCCATTTCTTAAAAGCCCTTCACGACTTTGATTCTTATGTCCAATCTAAGTTTCCCATATTGTGCTGGAGACTCTGAAAAATGCCCTAACACAAACCATTTCCACCAACAGGAAGGAAAGCAGGTAACTACTTGGTACAGTCTCTTCCTTTTGTTTTTTTTCTTCTTTAACAGGACTGTCTTTTCAACACTGCAGCAGCCAAGGTAAAAAATGAAGTAACTTATTCTGCACTAGATGCATCCACCAGCCAGATTTTACAGAAACAGGCAAATCCTGTGAGGATGTTAAAAAAAACAGCCTTTCCAAAATACCCTGAGGAGCTGTTTGCTGACTTGCTAGTATTGTAATCACCACAGATATCTGATGGTGAAGCCCCCAAGAGCGAGTTTGCACTTTCAGTATAGGGTAAGAATACCTCTGCATTAGGTAAGGACTGTGTTAAGTAGTAAATATTCAGTGTGGACACTGCAGCTAGCAGAACTATATTGTATTTCCAGAAGAAGTGGAAAACATGTACCTGAGATTAATAAGAGGTTATAGAAGAAGTGATGGTGTTTCTGAACTATATATACAATTGAACTGCTGGAAGCTGGACAGAAGACATAGCCAAGATTCTCCTATTAGTAAATCAAACACGGAATTTACTCCTGAATAAGAATAAACAGTGACCCCTGAGGTCCCTTCCAACCTTAACTATCCTATAGTCTTGATTTTCTGCAGAAGGGACAGCACACCAGTACCCTGTTTGTAGCCAGAGTGCGTGGTAATGGTAACAACAGGCTATTTTGGAAGCCAGGACTTGTGATGGAAGCATCTAATTGGCAAGAGCAAACTTACTGAGCATGTAGATCAAAGACAAAGCTGCTCTAACTCTTAACAACACCCTAGTTAAAATCTTTTCCTGACAGAAAGTTATGTATTTCTTGCTCTTCTTCACTGTAATTTTTCCCTTTATCTCACAAAACAATACTTCTGTGAAAAAGGAGGTTACCAGCAACAGCTATAGCCAAAGATTAAAGCCAAACAGATTTTCTAAACAGCACACATTATTTTCATCAAAATACAAACAAGCTAATTAGACAATAAATGCAACACAGTTGCTTACACTGATCTCCAGTCAATGAATTCATAGACAGTCAGAATCCAGGATCTGATATAACTTATCAACACAATAGAGGTAATTCTAATCAATACTAAAAGCAACCCTAATTAATACCACAGCAATTTATCATATATAAAGTCAGTATTACAACTGATACATAGGAATGGAGTTAAGTTACAATACCTGTCCAAAGTTAACAGCAGAGTTTCATTCATTTCAGGTACATCATCAGCTTTAACAGTTATGTTGATTGCAGTATCACTTTGCCCAGATAAGAAAACCACAGAGCCATTAAAAGGACTGATGTCATCTTGTGTTACTGCCTTTTGATTGGGACCTAAAGGTTTCAAACTCCAAAAGACAGTTGCCTGACCATCGGTCCCATCTCGATGCAGTGCAATGGAAACCTAGGAAACACAGATCACTGTTAGAATATGAGCCTCAGAATGCTTAGCTTGCCTTTTTTTTTTCACTCCCACCTATATATGAAGTATGAAATCAAAGATGACATATCAACAAAAATATATACTGAATCCTATCCTTTTAATCATTTTTCCATTATATAGACAAATGAGATGACAATCAGTATCATAAATTACAAAGCAACTATAAACACAAAAATACTGCCATGATTGATTTAATCAGTGTCCAACTCAACAAGACACAACCTATTATTTTAAATGTAACCACCATGATTTTACTTTCTTACAGTACAGTGCCAGCCTGCACTCTGCTTAATTAGCAGTTTTAACCTGAGAATAAAAAATTAGTTGTCTAATTCAGGATTCTGGGGACAACTTTAGTGATGAAAAATAGGAGGAAAAGAAAAAAAGCATGATAAAAACATCTTTAAAAAGATGTTTCCATCTGTGACTGAAGCACTCAGATGGCAGTGTTCTTTGAAATGTATCTTCGGGTTGTCAGAAACCTAAAAAGGATAAGCTTTGGAAAACACACCCAGAAAGCCAAATTTTATGTTCACAGGTAAGTCAGATGTAAGACATGTAGACTTTACCATGAAATTTTGGAGCACTACCAGTCCCTACTCTACATTACTAGTTTTGTATTTGGTGAGAGAAATGATGTCTGAAGCATCTTTTTTCTATGTCAGCACAAAGACTTAAATGGTTTTAGATGCTCACAGAGAAAGGAAAAATCACCCTTACTCTTCTGTTAATGACTAACATTATTCTAAACCCTAGTTTTCCAGGACTTTTTTGCCTTTTGCAGAGGACTATTTAGGATCACGTAGAACTCAGAGGGAGGATTATCCTCACATTAACTTCCAAATGTTACATTAAACGTAGCCAACTTTATGTTCTCCAAATACATTTTCCATGCTAAAGGACAATATAAAAAGATTGACTTACCACTGTAGCAGGGGAATCTTCTGGCTCAGAAAGGATAATTGGAATGTTGCTAGTAAAGCCTATTTCTCCATTTGCAATATCTGGAGTTATCCTCAGAGAAATATTGCGAATCTCACCTAATCTAGGACTCAAAGGTGGGACCAGAGGAATTCTATTCACCAGCTCAACTTTTTCCAGCTGTAGGGAAAAGTAAGAAAAAAATTAGAAATAATTTTGGTACCCAGTCAGAACAGTTCTGACATTTCTGAGTAAGTCTCCTATGCAGGCAGCAATATATCTCCCGAACAAATTTCTATTAGTATATATGCCAAAGCAATGAAGTTGACATTGTTGAGCTTTGTCAGTAGCATGGTGTATCCCTTATAGACAAATTCATGCTTGTGGACACAACCAAATCTGTATAAAGGGAGCAAGAACCTTTCAGACTGGCCAGTTCATTGCTACACCTATGAATCACAACGGTATTGATTTGACACGGGGCCCAAGCTATTGCCTTAACTTCATTTTCTGCGCCAGGCATTGATCAAACCTGCTGGAGATACTGGAACTATGATTTACAATCTGTGATGAAGCCAAAGACGATTCAATTCTCTTTCCCCTCTCATACAACTTCAAGGACTTCTCTATTTATAGTAACTAATGCATTGGAAGATTGCATTCAGAACTGAAAACCACCGCAGTATTTCAAAACTGTAGTCTCCTGTTGTCTTACCATATTTCTGATAGTTTATTTATACTAAGAAATAGGAAAACATTTACCTTTTCTTTGGATGGGACATGTTACTCACTAAACACAGCAGCACTGATAGTAGCAGGGAAAGCAGGATTTGCCTGTTTAAATATTTCCTTCAAACATAATCTCTATTGTATGTCAACATGAATCATTGTATCAAATATTTCCATAACTGGTTTGCATGTACTTCTGCAAACTCTGCACTGCTGCATGAAACAACGATGAACATCTTTTAACTCCCACAAGATTGGTTTTTTTTGTTTGGAGTTATCAGGTATTTTCATTTAGTAAGGTTTTACTGGAGAAGGGGAATAAATTTATACAGTGACCATGAATCACTGTTTAAACTGATGGGTATTTTTAAAAACACTTCAATAATTCTTAGCACATCAATGTCTATAAAACACTTGGTCTGTATCATACTTTGTTCTACCATTGCTTGAGTAACACAAAAATATTAATGAAGAATTTGTTTAATGGTAGACGGAAATGCTTTATTTATTCCTATTGTATTCAGAAATTGATTCTTAACCATACCAGCCAGTTACTGAGTTTGAGAAACAGGTAGTGGGATGGCTTGTTTCACTTGTTTTCTAAGCTTTCTTTCAGCGCAGCCCCAGATCATGCAACTAACAGTGTGCAGGTGGATCACTGCATGGTTATTGGCCTTCTGAAATACTAGAAGGCTGAAAAATTCCACGCTGTTCAGTGCTTCTGGTCCTCTACAGTAACTCTGAGATTGTAACTCTGAGATTAAAGTATTAACTGATGAAGAACCAAGAAAATACCTATAGTTCAACACTTCCTTTTAAAGTGTGTCAACTCGTGAGAAAAAAAGAATGCATTGTGAATTGCACAACAATGGCAAGCAGTTTATTAAATTAGTTAATCTTCCTGTCTGTACCAAACATGCACCTCGGACTACAGCTGGTTATTTAATTGAAGATGTCACTGAAGAATGTTAATCTCACTTCTCCAGTTCCTCCATCCATTCTCTAGCTGTGTGTAAGCTTCACTTCCTCCTGCACTCCTCCTCCTGATTCCTAAGTTGAACCTTTATTATCCCCAGTACAAACTCTGTATAATCTTCTCATTCTGAACATGTTCACTCAGATTATAATTTATTCACAACATAGAGGGATTGTCATAGTGATAAATAGGGGTATTTTTCTTCCTTCTCTAAATGAATTATGTGTGCTGGAAAGCCCCTCTGATTTTGGTTATTCAAACAAAAAAGATTTTTATGGTTCATGGAGAAAGTACAGCACATTCACCCCCTGCCTCCCTGGAATCCACAGTTTGAAAGCCCAGGCCAAGTGCCTGCATTCTGAAATACTTATCATATGTGTGTCTCGTCCTTAGTCCATGCTATTTAGTCTTCTTTATTTATAATGCATCATTTAAAAAGGGGCTTGGAACTGGCTATTTAAATTCTTCTGTAGATCGTCCAGATCTCTTGCAGATGTAAAACACATTAACCTCTTGCAATATTCCAGAATGCAATCCCTGTCTAACTGTGAGTAAAAAAATTGCATAATAGCAAAAACAATTACGTAGTTCTGGCAATGTATTTTATTTTGGTTTTGTTTATTTGGATTTGGGGATTTTTTAAGTAAATGTGTGGAGAATGAGGTGGAGGAATGATAGCTCTTCAAGGTCTCAGAAGTGATTAAAGCATCTTTGGTAGACAATATCTGGTGAATTTAACATTGGCATCCTCATTAGAAAACTCTAAAGACACGTGGCTTAAAATGGAAAGATTAAATGAAACTCTTCTCTAGTGCGTCTACACTTGGAAGTAGTGTGTCAGACTATGGGATCAGCACAAGAGAGACATGGACTTGCTCAAATGGGTCTGGAGGATGGCCATAAAGATGATCAGAGGGCTGCAGCACCTCCCCTATGGGAACAGGCTCAAAGAATTGGGGCTGTTCAGTCTGAAGAGAAGGCTTCAGGGAGACCCTAGAGCTACCTTTCAGTATCTAAAGTAGACCTACAGGAAGGCTGAGGAAGGACAGTTAAGAAGGACTAGTGCTGATAGGAGGATAGGCAATGGCTCTGAACTGGGGCAGGGTAGATTTTAGGATGAACATTAGGAGTAAGTTCTTTACCATAAGAGTGGTAAAATACTGGAACAGGTTGCCCAGAGTTGAGGCCCCATCCCTACAGACATTCAAGATCAGACTTGATGTGACCCTGGGTAGCCTGATCTAGTTGGAGGTGTCACTGCTAAATGCAGGTGATTGGATAAGATGAGCTTTGAGGGCCCCTTCCAATCCAGTGCAATCTGTGAATCAGTGAACTAAGAAATGCCTCTGTGGCTTGTGCTTTGGTCACACTAACTCATTCTTTTTGTCTGTGTACCAAGACTTCTGCCTGGGCTACGGTGTGATCCCAGATGACCAGAGTGGCAATAGTTAATCATAGGAAATAGAGATTATGCGGTTGTCCTAACTGCAGATGAGAAAATAAGTACAACAAATACTGAATACAATGCCCAGGATCTTCCACAGCAGTTTATCTGAACAGTAACTTTCTAAAATGTAAGCAAATTTGGTTTCTCCAGTAAAAACTGAATGCCTTCCCTGGAAAGTGGATATTCTCTCTTTAAATATTTTGGTTGAAAATCCTGCTTTCTGCCCAAAACACAATTTTAGTGATTTTTTTTTTTCCAGTCAGTTATAGTTATCAACAGCAGAAATTCCCTTCTCACATATACAAAAAGAAAAGAGGAAAACACTCAAAAGGTTATGCATAGGGAAAACTGGGAAGAAGTACTTTTAAAGTTCTCTGGCCAAATTTAGGCATAAATGAAATACAATGTAAGACTGACTTTTTAAATGCATATTTACTATACAGTAATGTAATTTCTATATAGTTCTAAATTTAAATATAATTTCTATATAGTTTACCATGCAATGTCTGTAATTCAAGAATCTCAGTTTGGTTAAAATTAAAGCCATGGGGTAGACAGAGAAATGTACTTTAAAAGGTGACTAACTTTTGCAACATTGATCTTATTTTGTTAAATTCCATCATTAACACCCGAATTATTCTTTTTTTTTTTTTTAATGGTGCCTTTAGTAAAGAATTATTAGGAATAAAAATTTTAACGCCATATTTATGGAAGCTATCTCTAAGTAAGAGCGTTCTTAACTACAGAGCTAATCCCTTTTTTTCTTTTGTAAGAGGTAGGAGCATTTGAATTAAACTAAAAGGGATGGAGCCACTACTGAATTATATCCTTTCTATTATGCAGGCTGAAAAAACATCCCAAAACTGAGATACCTGTACAAGGAAATGAGCACCATTTTGAAGAAATGCATCATTTCTTATTGGTATATTTAAAGTATATTGTGTTTTTCCTTCTGGAAACATGAGAATGCTTCTTGCAGACATATTTAGAATGCCATCTTTTGCTCTTGCAGGATCCAGAACTCCAGCTGGAACATACAGAGCAGTATAAACCAACTGCACATCTCCAACGGTTCCTCTCTCCCTTGCAAAACTCAAGGATAAAAAGCGTCCCGTTGGATTGCTTTCAATCTTCTGATTCTCCAAAGGATGAAATTTTATCAGGCCATAAACATCATCACTATCCTGAATGTAAAACAGAAGCTGCAAAACAGAAAACAGCATCACTTACTCCATGCCACAGCTGCTCTATAACACAGTTTTCTTGCTTCCACAAAAGCATGCCCTGACTGTCACCATACATTTTTCTCCTTAGTGAATTGGCACAGAAGAAAGAAATCAGATTGACAGCCCCAAAGTATTCTTTGTGCACAGGCACCACAACATTGTCAGTGGCAACTTTCCCACTATGCATCATCCGTGTGCCAGAAGGAGCTATGAATAACTGATTTTTTGGTTCAGCAGCCAAAGTGAATAATTTTTAAATGGTTCAGATTGTGAAAAATTTTGTTTTATTCACCAGGTCCATTCCAATCATTTTAGAGGAAGACAAAGTAGGCACTTGAGTCACAAAACCATCAGCAATGCCAGCCACCTTTTATTTAACAGTTCAGAGGTCAAGGTTTTAATCACCAACTCCTCCTCTGAAGCTGTTCCTCTGTGTAAAACATTTCAATAATTGTTAAGACAGCAAATGAGCAAGGGAAATATGTTTCCAGACTTCTCTTAGCAAGAAGTTACTAAGAATAGCATTTACACAATGATATGTAAATTGGGAATCATCTAAGATGAATACTACCACATTTTAGAAGTCTAGCTTCCTATACTATACTAAACCAAACACTTTGGATATGGGTATACACCAGATAATATTAAGGATTAATTAGTTTGACTTTTCAAGACAGTTTAGCCACACAATCAGCATTGTCAAAGTGCTTAATCGTTACCTATTATTACACTCTCCAAAAGAATCCCAAAAGCAAACTTACCTCTGACGGTTCACTGACTTCTGCACCTCCCTGTATCGTATGAGCCAAGAGTTTCAGGAGATAGGGCTCTGCCTCTTCTGGTACGTCATCATCAATAATGTTCAGAGGAAGTGTTACCAGCATCTCTCCTTGATCAAAAAGTATCTCCCCAGTCTCTGGAGTGAGGTCTGCAGTCACAGGTGAGGGATCACTGCTATTTCTGATTATAACCCAGGTAACAGAAACATTTCCGTGTGTTCCACCATTTCTTACAATGGTGATCCCTTCAAACCTACAGTTTTGAAAGAAAATAAAACCCCACAATATAAAATTATCATTAATATTTGCTTTCTTAATTATCAGTTCTCTGAAAGATCTACCTTGTCTTAAGTGGAATAAACGTTAAATGCTGACATCAGTCAGGGCTTGCAGTTTGTGAAATCAGAATACACATGTAAGACTCTTCTTAGAGTGTTTACTCGTGAGCTTCTTGTAATGTCTATAAAGATATTTCATAGAATCAAGGATTAATTTCCAGCTGGGCTTTGGTCTTTCTAATTTTCTCCCTGCACAGCCTCACGGGAAGTCTGTAGTCCTCCTGAGTGGCCTTCTTTTAGAATTAGGACTTAGCCTGTTAGAACTTACTTTGTTTACAGTAAAGACACTTCAGAAGCAGAGACAAATGCTTCACATTTGTCTGGAGAAATACATGTCAAATTCAGAAAAACCTTTATTAATTTTCTGCATAATTTTACATACTACATCAAAACACGGCTGATGACAGGCGTGACAATTTAAATACGAACCTGAACAAATTATTTGTACTGAAATACAAAGGCTGGTTTTTGTATTAAATACTTCCCATGTAAGGACATGGAGACATTTTCACTTCCTTAAGATCTTTGTAGATACAGATGACAATAATAGCACACTGATTTAGAATAGAATAGAATCAACCAGGTTGGAAGAGACCTCCAAGATCATCCAGTCCAACCTATCACCCATCCCCATCCAGTCAACTAGACTTTAGCACTAAGTACCTCATCCAGTCTTTTCTTGAACACCTCCAGGGACAGTGACTCCACCACCTTCCTGGGCAGCCCATTCCAATGGCAAATCACTCTCTCTGTCAAGGACTTCCTCCCAACATCCAGCCTATACCTCCCCCGGCACAACTTGAGGCTGTGCCCCCTTGTTCTGTTGCTGGTTGTCTGGGAGAAGAGACCAACCCCCACCTGGCTACAGCCTCTTTTCAGGTAGCTGTAGACAGCAATGAGGTCACCCCTGAGTGACTTTACAATTATCTTCAGTGAAAAAACTAAGAATGCTTAATGAAAAATCAAATCTCCTAGACTGACTAGATACTAAATTTGAAGATCTGCAGTACCTTGAAATTTGGTCTTCATCAATGATAACAGTCTGAGCAAACAGGATACTGTTGATTGATAGTACTCCATAGGGTTTATCGTTCGGTTGGATGGTGACATGAACAATAGATGGATTAACCAAAACAGCATCTCCTTGCAGAGTGTCCTCAAGAAGAATAATCTGAAAGGTCTCAGCAATTTCTGGTATGGCATCATCAAGTATCTTAAATTTTATGTAAGCTTCATGAACTAGAGGTGGGAAAACAATAGTTGTATTTGGCTGTAGATCTAGGAAGTCTACATTAAGCTGTGCATGTGCTGTTGTATCCCCGGTTACGATGGCGTAATTGACAGAGACTTCACATTCATCAGGGCCAATTAATTTTCCACTGACATCCTTACCACGAACCACTTGAATTGTTAGCACACCTACTTCCTCAGGCACCATGTAAGCACTCTGAACAAAACGCACAGGACTGTCATTTTTCCTAATATTAATCTGAACAGAGTTTCTTGTGGCATTGATTTCAGCTCCTCCTTCCACGCTCCTCAGATAAACAACAAACAATTCATCATTTTCAGGTACCTGAGAGGAAGAACATTGTATGATATTAGCAACTGGGTATAAGTCACATTTCAAATACTTGCAGAATGCTCCGACTGCGAAATCTGGTTTATATATTTTGCAGGAAAGGGAAATAATACAAATGTGGGAACCAAAAAAGGGAGCCAGCTAAACGTGATGAATGATGTATCTCTGGAGCACATCCCTGTGTATCCTTGATGCACTAAGATTGTGGATAGAAACATAGTAAACTGGTATTATCACCTTGTGTAACATTTGCATGGAAGTAACATAACTTAGAACAAAGAACTGAAAGAAGTCTGTGTTTAAATAGATAACATCTCGCTATTACTTCACTGTTATCCAATAAGAATGTTTGGAACAATATTTTATCCAATTACTGTGTTCTATAACTTGTAGAATTACTGCAACTTGTAGTAAGGGATATAAAAAGACTATGGATATAGCAACAAATGGCTTTTTGCCCTTGGCTTACACATTCAGCTTTGAATGTTGTGTCGCTGTTATTCCGTCCATCACTAATTAATATATGCAGCGACATACAAACTTGGCAGTTCATAATGAAATAAGCAGGAGAGAAGTCTTGCTTTAAATTGTGTTAAAAATCCCTTCTCCATATGAAATGTTTCCATTTTTTTAAATGCAGTTCTGTTCTCTGGTAATACAAATATGAGTGAAAAGTTAAAAAAAAAAGGCACACCAAAAACTAAGCAAGAATCAGAAAAAAGATGGTTCTTTCTATCTTGAGAATCATAGAATCATAGAATCATAGAATGGTTTAGGTTGGAAGGGACCTCAAGGATCATCCAGCTCCAACCCCCTGCCATAGGCAGAGACACCTCCCACTAGAGCAGGCTGCTGAAGGCCTCATCCAGCCTGGCCTTAAACACCTCCAGGGAGGAAGCATCCACAACCTCCCTGGGCAACCCGTTCCAGCGCCTTACCACCCTCACTGTAAAGAACTTCCTCCTAACATCCAGTCTAAATCTCCCCTCTTCCAGCTTAAACCCATTCCCCCTCGTCCTAACATTACTAGACCGTGTAAATAGTCCCTCCCCAGCTTTCCTGTAGGCTCCCTTCAAATACTGGAAGGCCACTATAAGGTCTCCTCGAAGCCTTCTCCTCTCCAGGCTGAAGAGCCCCAACTCTCTCAGCCTGTCCTCATAGCAGAGGTGCTCCAGCCCTCTGATCATCTTCGTGGCTCTCCTTTGGACCCGCTCCAGCAGTTCCATGTCCTTCTTGTATTGGGGGCTCCAGAACTGCACACAGTACTCCAGGTGGGGTCTGACGAGAGCAGAGTAAAGGGGGAGAATCACCTCCCTTGCCCTGCTGGCCACACTTCTCTTGATGCAGCCCAGCACTCGGTTGGCTGTCTGGGCTGCATGTGCACACTGCCGGCTCATGTTGAGCTTCTCGTCGACCCAGACCCCCAGGTCCTTTTCCTCAGGGCTGCTCTCCAGCCATTCATCACCCAGCCTGTATCTGTGCCTGGGATTGCACCGACCCAGGTGCAGGACCTTACACTTGGCCTTGTTAAACGTCATGAGGTTGGCCTGGGCCCACCTCTCCAGCCTGTCCAGGTCCCTCTGGATGGCATCCCTGCCCTCCAGCAAGTCAGCTGTGCCACACAGCTTGGTGTCATCTGCAAACTTACTGAGGGTGCACTCAATTCCTCTGTCCATATCACTGACAAAGATGTTAAAGAGCACTGGTCCCAGCACTGACCCCTGAGGAACACCACTTGTCACCGGTCGCCAGGTGGACATTGTGCCATTGATCACCACTCTCTGCATGCGACCATCCAGCCAATTCCTTATCCAACTATGAGACTATGAGAAATTCAAACACTACCTTGAAAAGCCATCTCTATCTGGAAATACACGTTCCTCCTAGTTATTTAGATTGTATATATCCTGATTCTCTGATGTTGATACTGATTTACCTCTATGCATGCATAAGGGAATACTGGGACAACTTAAGGACACAACCTACCTTGGCCCATTCGTTCCTACGCAAGTAGAAAAGGAACACTTTTTATGTTCAGACACACTCATATCCCCAAAAAATATTTCATCACAGAGTTGAGAAAGTGCTTTCTGATGCTTAGCAATTAGTGAGGCCTTACTACTGTTACCAAAGGGTTGTTTAAAACTGAATTTTACTTATAGCTATTTCTGCTCCAATGCCTGATGCAGCAAACAATAGTGAATGACTTACAAACCACCAATTAGAGAACATAAGGGTGAGATTTTTTACCTTTTTATCGTTATATTTTATTCCTCAAATCTTGATTTCCTTAAATTATTCCAGTGAAAAAACACTATTATTTGAATAATATATATAGAGAAAAAAAGAACATCTTTTAAAAATAAAAGTTATGATCTGTGCATTCTCAGCCTTGCTATGCACTACTGGAAACAAGTATTATTTGCTCCTGGGAGGAGCTACAGGCAAAATTGCTTATTTTTGGCTAATAGTAACACTCTGTTAGAAAGTTGACAAATCCTTTTAATGCACTTTTGTTTACTGAGCTAAGAAAGTTCTGAAAACCTTGCTGTCCAATAGTTCTTCTCTTTCACATTCATTTGTTAATTGGCCACCCTCAGATCCCTTTCTAGGGCTAGAAGAGTGGGCATGCAGCTGCCTTTACAGCTGATGCCAATTCTGTCCCTTGTTTGGCTTGTGGCGCTTACAAACTTTCACAATGTTGTTGATTGATGTAGGGTGTTCTTTTGCAACGTGAGATCTGGAAGCTTTCAGTCACCAGTAGACACCAACCTATGTTTCATTTAGTTCGCTAAGTAATAGACTATTTTGCACCATAAAATGATACATTTAAGAGACAGCCAAAATGTATCTACCCACTGTTCTAAGTTTACATCTTCGTATTTCACATAAATCGGACATTCTGAGGTTCTTAATGGCATCATGACTGGCCAGTAAAAGAAAAAAAGTCAAACTTGAAAGACAAACAGAATAAGGAGTTTCTGGTGCAGCCTTGCCTCTTTCATTTTCTCTTAACAAAGTTTCCATTATTCCTCACTAAAAACTCAAATGTATAGAATAAAATCATGATAAATGTAATGTTGAGATCAGATCTGCAGTCCCCTCTCTGTGGGAAAAAAAACCACTTGTTTAGATGTTTTTCCTAACATCAGATTCTGAAAGCTCAAACTAAGTTCTGCGAGTAACACTGAATCATTGCAGAATCCATCAGTATCAACATCAATAAAGTTGTTTTTATGCAAAATTAACCTTTCACTTATGCCTGTGGACTTTCACTGAGTAGCAAACTGTCCCTGTGTAGATCAAATGTTCAGAAACAAGTTTTGAGAATTTCTCGTAGACCAAAAAAAAACCCAGTCACAACCTCCTCAAAAGTCTAATAACTTCTGTCTAAGTGACAGAAATATCACCTACAATTCAGAGATGTTTCTATACACCAGTCTGGCAGCCTCTCTCTACATTAAAAACAGCAGCACTGATGTGGAAACCCATTTCTTATAAATAACAGAAATATGAAAAAAAAATTACTCTGAAGTTGCTCACTTCTGAGGTAGATAATTTTTGGCTATTAATATATTCTTGTGAAACTTCTTTTTGTTATTTCATAGAATCACAGAATTAACTAGGTTGGAGGAGACCTCCAAGATCATCCAGTCCAACCTAGCACCCAGCCCTGTCCAATCAACTAGACCATGGCACTATGTGCCTCATCCAGTCTTTTCTTGAACACCTCCAGGAACAGCAAGTCCACCACCTCCCATTCCAATGGCAGACCATTCTCTCTGTCAAGAACTTCCTCCCAACATCCAGCCTATACCTCCCCTAGCACAGCTTGAGACTGTGTCCCCTTGTTCTGTTGCTGGTTGTCTGGGAGAAGAGACCAACCCCCATCTAGCTAAAGCCTCCCTTCAGGTACTTGTAGACAGCAATGAGGTCACCACTGAGCCTCCTCTTCTCCAGACTAAACAACCCCAGCTCCCTCAATCTTTTCTCACAGGGCTCGCGTTCCAGGCCCCTCATTTACTTATTTTATCTTTCCATTTTCCCTCTCATTTCCATTTTTTTTTTTTTAAACAAACAAGAAACGACAAATGAAAACCACAAGCTCAAAAGACGAAGAACTTTTTGTTTTCTCTGAAAGGCTCACAACATACAATTTTTTTTTCACAGATTGAAAATCTGTAATTATCACTAAGTGTTTATACCCTTCTTGTTTCTTTTAGGAATCTCTTTTTTTTTAGTGTTTTTAAATACATGTTTTTTTAAACATATATATATATATATATAAACCCATACTTTTTTTCAGTCTATATTTTCCCTGTGAATATTCAATGTGTTATATTCTTTCTTTAGCGGCAAGCAACATATCTGCTGCTCACATGAATGAAAATCAAGTTAACAGAGTAAACAGGACTCTCCTGCAGTGTTAACTGAAGGCCATGGAGCTGCACAGGCAACACTGACATGAGATGAACAATGCGTCATGTAAGCAACATTAGAATTAGGTTCCTTTTGTCTAAACAACTAATAAACACAGAAAAAAAGAGACTCAACTCATTAGGCAGACACAGACTGAACTTCCAAGGCTGACTAGTAGTGAAAAGGAGAGCATATTTAAAAATAAATAGAGATAATTTAAATACAGAAAGGATAATCTAGTAGATAAACCTGTATCTAGTTCAAGAACATCACCCTTGGCCATACAAGGACCTTAATATTCCATCTGAAGAAAAATATAATGCTTTCCTGATTATACATTACTGCAATAGCACCTTAAAGGTTTAGTCATAGTGGACAGGATACGTTTAAGAATTAAAAATACTTACTGATGAGAATTACAGAGGTAGCACTTTAAGTAAAAATGAGAGCCCATAGAGTCAAATTTTAAGATAATGTTATTAAGCAGAAGCACTTCTAACCTTATTTACACCATTTTATTTTCATTTATTACTCTAAGTCTTTCCAGAGCAGCAGCTATCCTACATATCCAAACCCAAAAATGAAATGATTTTGCTCTTACCTGATCATCCAGCACTGTTAAATTATAAATCAGCACTGATCTCCCAGGGGTAAATGTAATATTTCCCCTAGCTGGACTGAAGTCTTCTCCAGCTGGGTTTGGTCCATCTTCTATCTGCAAAGAATTAAATTTCACCGTAAGAAATATATGAAAGAGTAATACAAATATAGTACAACAGTTAATATACAGAGTGTGACATACATAACAAGTAAGTATCTGTACGGTCATCTCCTGTTCACAGGCACACACGTTCTGTTGTGAAAATCTGCTCTTTGGCAGATGGAGCGAGTCAAAGTAGTCTAAAGAAATTACATGTTGCCATAAAAAGAGGAAGAAAACTATCTCCATACAGGCCTGTGAAGGCTCTTTGGTATCTATTGATGCATAAGTGGATATGCATCAGTACTATTGTACAGGGTTAACCCTCCACGGGGAGTAACCCTGAACCTGACCCTAGGTGGTCTTGACCCCTCCCCAGGGGTGGGTCTGAACACTACCAGGTGATGGTTAGCGCACTCCCCCTTCCTATCTAAAGATGCATAAAAGCAGGGGAACTTCCTGTTATCTCTCTGAGCTCCCTGTCTCCCTGCTTATCAGCATCACCATCCTGTTCCTCTTTGTTCCACCACGCGGCCACCACCCACGAGGCGGACAAAGTCATTACCATCAAAAATCTGGTTGTATTTACACATTTTGTATCTTGTTTTCCCTTCCCTGTACCTTTGTAACTTCTCTACCTCAGACACCTTTTCAATTTATTGTTAAACTTCACTTTTTAACTTCCAAATTAGAGTGAGATTGTTTATTTGAGTGTGCTTACCTTTCCTCTCTCTACATTTAATTTCCTCTCTTTTGGGAAAGACGGGGGAAGAGGGAAGAGCAGTCTATAAGATTGTTATTGGCTCTATCAAATATATTTGAGTCTCTGGGAATTTAAATTAGCACCGAGACAACTATATAGAGATATTCATCCTAATTTAAATCACTAGTATTTCACAGTAAGTTATAATAATATAATAAGTAAGTTATAATAATATAATATAATAATAATAGGAGTTACTGGTTTTGTGCCTTTTCTGTCTTGACTTGTGGTATTCAGGGAATTACACTTAATATGGAAACCTAAGAAACTAGGAAGACTCTTAGAGGCAATATGTTTGGTCTGTTTGTTAGGATTTTTTAGAAAATCTTGTACATTTTTTTCAACATATGTATATAAACTACACTGTGAAATGCATCATGAAAACAGTAAAACTTACCTGACCTTAAACCAACAAATTCCACAGAGAATTTCATCCTGAATGTTAGCTACACATGCTCTATTTAGCATGCAATACAATCCATCAGAAATCTTTAGAGATTTAGAGGTCTAGATTAGAACTCTGACGATGTGTAAGACCTGACAACTCATAAACAAACATCCACCTGAAAGACTTTATGTGTCATTTTAAAGTATGGAGCAGAATCAGAGCAAGGTAAGGAAAAAAAAAGCAACAACAATATGATAAAAGCAATAACTATGTCACATTAAACCAAAGCACGTAACTAACAGCCTAAATATTTAACATGACTCATTATTGTGAAAGGTTTAAGCTTCTGGGAATTCAGGCTGTGGATTTCAATAAATTTCAATAAATACTGAACTCATGTGCTTATGTGTTCTAATCTGGCAAAAGCATTAAATGATTCAGGTGTTTATCATTAAATGATTCAGATATTTATCATTAAATGATTCAGGTATTTATTTGTAAAATACAGATGCATTTTTAAGAACTATTAAAGTATTTCTTATACACTTAATACACATTGTTTTGTAGTAACACCAACTAATGCTGCCTCAAATTTCTTNTCCTCTCTTTTGGGAAAGACGGGGGAAGAGGGAAGAGCAGTCTATAAGATTGTTATTGGCTCTATCAAATATATTTGAGTCTCTGGGAATTTAAATTAGCACCGAGACAACTATATAGAGATATTCATCCTAATTTAAATCACTAGTATTTCACAGTAAGTTATAATAATATAATAAGTAAGTTATAATAATATAATATAATAATAATAGGAGTTACTGGTTTTGTGCCTTTTCTGTCTTGACTTGTGGTATTCAGGGAATTACACTTAATATGGAAACCTAAGAAACTAGGAAGACTCTTAGAGGCAATATGTTTGGTCTGTTTGTTAGGATTTTTTAGAAAATCTTGTACATTTTTTTCAACATATGTATATAAACTACACTGTGAAATGCATCATGAAAACAGTAAAACTTACCTGACCTTAAACCAACAAATTCCACAGAGAATTTCATCCTGAATGTTAGCTACACATGCTCTATTTAGCATGCAATACAATCCATCAGAAATCTTTAGAGATTTAGAGGTCTAGATTAGAACTCTGACGATGTGTAAGACCTGACAACTCATAAACAAACATCCACCTGAAAGACTTTATGTGTCATTTTAAAGTATGGAGCAGAATCAGAGCAAGGTAAGGAAAAAAAAAGCAACAACAATATGATAAAAGCAATAACTATGTCACATTAAACCAAAGCACGTAACTAACAGCCTAAATATTTAACATGACTCATTATTGTGAAAGGTTTAAGCTTCTGGGAATTCAGGCTGTGGATTTCAATAAATTTCAATAAATACTGAACTCATGTGCTTATGTGTTCTAATCTGGCAAAAGCATTAAATGATTCAGGTGTTTATCATTAAATGATTCAGATATTTATCATTAAATGATTCAGGTATTTATTTGTAAAATACAGATGCATTTTTAAGAACTATTAAAGTATTTCTTATACACTTAATACACATTGTTTTGTAGTAACACCAACTAATGCTGCCTCAAATTTCTTCCTACATGACAGAGAATGCTTAGTTTTCTCTAAGAGCTCTCACTTGTTCCTCAGATTAAACAGCCAAATAATAATGATATTTTCCATTTGACAGGTGATATCTTTACTTCTTATGAAGCAAATGCAGACAGAGGCATCTTGCCTCTATTTAACTTTCACAAACACTCTGGCAAGTTATGATTACAGCCTCACAGTTTCATCCAACAGACAATGGGGTGAAGCTTTTTTGGTAAACTCACCTCAAAAGTCACAATGACCATCCCGTAGGTTCCCCTCTCCCTTATTAGAATGAGAGGAACAAATTCATTTCTGCCCCTGGGTTCATTCACTGTGATTAAGGCAGACTAATGAGGAAGAAAAGGGACAGGCAGTCAGGCACAGATCAAATATCACAGCAGAAGGAAGAAACTGTTGCCATAGAAATAACCAAACTCCCACAGACAAATTAATCCAATCTGCAAACCAGTATACTGATGGCACACATTTCCTAGCAACCAATTAGTTCAGCTAATAAAAAGCTTGAAGATTTCAGATTTTTTTTTACAAAATCTAATAAATTGGGAAAGTTGAGTGTTACTTTTTGGTCTGGGTTTTTTTTTTTGTAAATTAACATAGTCAATATACACACAACATTAGCAGATTAGCACTGGTATTTATAGGAGCTCCTAATCCCGTTTAAGATAGGTTTTCTCTATTGAGAACTCATTTCTTAGATAACTAGTTATAAATAGGCCCTGTTTCTCAAAACTGTTGCAGCTGAAAGATTTCCAGGAATTACATCAGTTCACAAAACAGCATGGCTTAGTATTGTGGTGCTAAAAATTCCTCGTGTATTTGTGCTTTTTCAGGGAATCCTCTACGGAGACTACATCACCATAACGCTGGCAATAAAGCATGGCTTCTAAAACAAACTCTGATTTATTGCACATATTCTCCACACTACTAGAGACACATCAGTGTCCTACCTCAGGTGTTATACAGTGAATATATACCACAGTGCTGTTGACTCAGCTTGAGAGGTAGACATAAAACTCCTCGTTGAAGATGGGGAAATGTATATATTCTCAGGATCTCCAAATCTCATCTTTAACTTTTTTATGCTTATGACTCCTCACTTCTTCACATCTTATAGACATGGAGCAGCAGGATAGTGTAACTTTTTAATTATGTTGAAGATAATCAACATAGTTATTCACACAACTGTGAGAGTTACAGGCTATGTCTCAACACTGAAAAGCATATACAAAGCTGTATATATTATGTATAAATTGCATGCATATGTTTGAATTACCTCTAGAGATATTTTCAAAGATGAAACTCAGAATCAGTTTTCAAAGGATTCAGCTGAGCAACTAACCAGCACCTTTGACAATTTCACCTGTATGTTTCCTAAAGCTTTCACAGATACCATATAAAAAGCCATACCATGTTAAAAGAAATTATTCCAAAGGCATTGTCATTTGACAAGATTGTTACAGTGACAGACTTGGGGGAGCCAAGCTTTATCCCTGGAGATGGTTTCTAAAATTAACAAAAGAAACAAACAAAAAAAGCCATTCAGTATGATGTTGGGCAAACAATACACATTTTTTATTTTATTGTCTTTTAAGAGAAAACAGTAACCTTTAACACATTTATGTCTTCTTATTATCTTTTACAATGCAAATTTTTTTAAAGGGACAGGATGCACCAAAATAATTCTGAATTACTGAGGAAAGAACACTCTGTGCAATCAACAACAAGGTGCTCAAAACAAACAGTACAAAATTAGTAACTGTTTGGCAGTCTATTAATGAGATTGTAGCAATAAGGAACTAGAAATGAAGCATACAGAACCGCCACAAACTCTAAAATGTTTCTTACTTCTCCCACACTTTTGTATAAAACTGAAACTTTGAAGCTATTATACTGAGATATCTGCTGTGGGAAGCAAATCTTTACAATGTTGTAAAAATTAGCTATGTTTGTAAATCAAAGGAAAAAGGTAAGAGAAAATATGCATTTTTATATTCATTAAAACCATACCCTGGGATGTATAATTAATTATCAACACAACATGATTTATCTTTGCTGAACTGAAATCAAACTCAGTCATGAATTGTCACCAAAAAAAAACTGAATGAGAAGAACTAAATGTCAGACAGAACAGTACAAAGACTCATTGATCAGTATGTAAAATGTTGGTTTTTAGGTAAATCTTGTTTAACCTCTGCTTCTGGAGGACTAGACATCATCACGTTCCTTTTGCTACTTTCACCCCATCTTTTAGCAGGAAAACAGGAAAGGCTAAATCTCCTCATACTCAAACTCTTCCAAGCTCTAGTACACCTCTAATTGTCCACTGGTGAATGCAGTAGCCACTGAAGTCTCAGACTAAACCCACACTACACAGCAACTTCACCAACAGAAGCCACATCCCTTGCAACATTCCAAGTCAGGCTAGACAGAGCTCTGAACAACCTGGTTTAGTTGAAGTCATCCCTGCTGACAGCAAGGGAGCTGGACTAGATGACCTTTTCAAGTCCTTTCCAATCCAAATTATTTCTTACTAGGAGTCAGACACACAATTAGTATCTGTGGAATAGCACTCATTTAATATCAAACTACCCACTGTTTTCTGGAGAACAGAAAATTTGAAAAATTGATACTTACTGGTAGCGTCAAGTAAAATGTGAATGTCTCATCAGCCTCTGGAAGATCATCATCACAGACAGAAATATACACTGTTCGGTTTGTTTCTGTGTCAGGTATGAATGCAGCTGCATATGTGTCAAAAAAGTCCCCCGTGTTTTCTCCATCAATCTGCAATAAACACACAACTGAATGCCCCCTCTTCCCCCCACGCCTCAGTATCCTCTCTAATATTGTTGACTCATTTAACAGTCTTCATACACTCTTCTTTCCACACAGTTCTTCCCCAAATTTCCCCTGCTTTTCATACACTTAATTTCTACACAGAAGATGGAGGTAGTAGCTCCTCCTACCTATGCTGAGCAACCAGGGAAAATAAAACAGATCAAAACATACAGTAAATTGCATTCAGAACCGTTCATGACTTTCTTGCAACTGGGTAACTTTTGTATAATGCATCTTATGAACAGTTTGTTAATGGATAAGCTATTTCCAGCACAGGTGTGTACACCTCATAATACTCAAACTTGCCTTAAAACTAACTGCCCTCTGCCTCCTTGTCTCACTCTAGAGACTAGATGGAGCCTAAGCCTTTAATCTAGATTAATATTTTTGCTGGCAATGTTGGCAAGATGAAGTCTTCCATAATGAACAGCCTTGCTCTCATTTCAGTCGACAAAAGAAAATCCTACTTCTTCGCATTAGTAGTGCTGGGTTTGGGAGCTACAGGCAAACAGCTGGACTTGTTGATCTCAAGGGTCTCTTCCAACCTCAACACTTCAATGATTCTATGATTCTACTGTATGTAATGTGGTTAGAGGAGAGACTACAAGAGCAGCAGTGTCAAGGGTCCAGGTCAAGCATACAGTGTTCAGTGTCAAGGTGAAACTGAATTGAGAGAAGCAACTGAACCAACACAGCTGCGTACACTTGAAACTATAGGCATTAATGGTTAGAATAAAAAAAGTGATAAAGGCTATTTGTGAAAAAAGCTACTCTTCATTTGAGAACAGTGAAAGCAGAAATTTAGTGATGAGCAAACAAAGTATAGAAGGCATTTTATGTCTTTGCCCTATCACTGGATATATAGAATCATAGAATCATAGAATGGTTTAGGTTGGAAGGGACCTCAAGGATCATCCAGCTCCAACCCCCCGCCATAGGCAGGGACACCTCCTACTAGAGCAGGCTGCTCAAGGCCTCATCCAGCCTGGCCTTAAACATCTCCAGGGAGGAAGCATCCACAACCTCCCTGGGCAACCCGTTCCAGTGCCTTACCACCCTCACTGTAAAGAACTTCCTAACATCCAGTCGGAATCTCCCCTCTTCCAGCTTAAACCCATTCCCCCTCGTCCTAACATTACTAGACCCTGTAAATAGTCCCTCCCCAGCCTTCCTGTAGGCTCCCTTCAGATACTGGAAAGTCACTATAAGGTCTCCTCGAAGCCTTCTCTTCTCCAGGCTGAAGAGCCCCAACTCTCTCAGCCTGTCCTCATAGCAGAGGTGCTCCAGCCCTCTGATCATCTTCGTGGCTCTCCTTTGGACCCGCTCCAGCAGTTCCATGTCCTTCTTGTATTGGGGGCTCCAGAACTGCACACAGTACTCCAGGTGGGGTCTGACGAGAGCAGAGTAAAGGGGGAGAATCACCTCCCTTGCCCTGCTGGCCACACTTCTCTTGATGCAGCCCAGCACTCGGTTGGCTGTCTGGGCTGCATGTGCACACTGCCGGCTCATGTTGAGCTTCTCGTCGACCCAGACCCCCAGGTCCTTTTCCTCAGGGCTGCTCTCCAGCCATTCATCACCCAGCCTGTATCTGTGCCTGGGATTGCACCGACCCAGGTGCAGGACCTTACACTTGGTCTTGTTAAACGTCATGAGGTTTGCCTGGGCCCACCTCTCCAGCCTGTCCAGGTCCCTCTGGATGGCATCCCTGCCCTCCAGCAAGTCAGCTGCGCAATACAGGCAATTACTTTTCATGATTCTAAGCCAACAACAGACTAAACAAAAAGCTGTCAGAAAACAGACTTTCATAAACATCTTCCTGAAAGAGCTAGTCAAAATATTTGTGTCAGAAACAAAGCTTGAAATTTCAGGTCCTTAATAAGGAAATTAAGCTACTCTGGTTATTACACCAGTCAGGAGCACTACTTCCAAAGCTCAATCACACTTTCTCAAGGTTTTCTCTGCAGATCTTAACAAAGTGTGAAATCCTTACGGATCAGTTTCTATCCTTTGCAATTTCTAAGACATATTTTTCACATTTAGGTACAGAAGAATAAAATACTGTGCATAAACAGACAATTTCTTCTATCTAGAGACCAGAAATTCCTAAGTAGTACACTTTTTCTGGTACACTGGTGTTCTCTCACATGCTACTCATACTACATAGCATTCAACTCCATACATACATGGTATTGCACACTTACAGAGGTTTTAACTTTCCCTGGCCAGATAAAAAACATTATTTGATTCAAAACTTCAGTGAGATATTAAGTGAGAATATGACTAGGAGAAGTCTCTTACCGACACAATGGCTGTGATGTTTGCAGGCTTCCCTGTCCTTTCAATTACAAGACGTATCACAGTTGTGCTTGTTTCATTAACTATAAATTCTGTTTGTCCACTGAACTTCACTTCTGTTTCTCCAGAGGTGAAATGAATGAGTAATGCTAAAAGCAAATAAACAAATAAAGAAGCAGAGGGCATCCCTACAGGGACACAAAAAAAAAAATAAAAAAAAATTGTGACTCTAAAACACACAAAACATTCACAGTCAATCTAATCAATCCAGCCAATGCCACTCAACCCTTCCAATCTTGAGATTATCTTGTGAGCTTCAGAAATGAGACTGAAACACGTACAGGTCATAGCTGTAAGCAGGTCAGAAAATGTAATTATCATCTATTTTTAATTCTCTTTTCATAATTTTAACACAGTGCTTTTCTAGACAGGCTTTATCAACCTTTTTCAGTTGGAGCAACAAGTACCTTCTTTTAAGAAAATACTGTGATGTTGCCACAATTGTTTTTATTTTCAACAACAGATAATTCGTTTAGAAGCTGGAAGTTACTTCCACTTTCTTTACTCTCTCAATTGTCTTTGGAAATAAGCACAAATTGGCAGGAAGGGTGAAGGTTTGGACATTTGCAATCATCTCATAAACCATCATCTGACTTGTCATGGACCATGAAATGTTCTTAAACATTTGTGTATTTTCCTGACATTCTTTTCACTGATTCTCTTCATCCCATGATTCCTGTTTTCTCATCACAGAGAATCATAGTGGTACATTTTAATGCCATTGTAATCTTTGTACAATATGACAGCTTAAAGTGGTTTATTTCTCTTACATCAGAGTCTAGTTAGGTAAAGCACAAGTTGTACATTCCAGTGAAGTAATTAGGTGTTGATGCTGTGAAAGATGTGTTTTTGAGAGGCTCTGGCACTACAAATTGCTCTGCTATGCAGAGGCTCATATCACATACAGCTGACAAGAACTAAGGAGCACATTTATACCGTAAGGATATGAGTAATTTTTGAGCAGAACACAAGAACAAAGCTGTGTTCTGAACACCACAAAGCACAACAGCACAGATGTTTAAATGGAATGAGTTCTTTCAGCAAGGATCTTTTCATTTGTACTCACTATTTAACAATGTTACCTCCTAAAATTTCTGCACAAAAGATACAAAGGATATTTGTGTAATTACACATGCAATTAAAATGTCACCTTGCTTAAAATTATCTAAGGTCTATGTTGACCAGACAAATCTGCTCAACGGTGGCTGGATAAACTCTGTAGCATGTATTACATTAATGCTGGCATCAATAATACGTAAGATCAGCCATGTTTTGAAAACACCTGCTTTGACTGAGTGACAGTAAATGAGTATTTAGTCATAAATGATCAGTAAAACAGAAGTCATGTGCATACTGAAACATATTCTTGTGACATTTGGGCCGAATTTGTAATCAAAATACTCTTGAGGTCCAGCAGAGATTCTGACTACATAGGCAGTCAGGTGATTTTAATCTTGTTCTCCACAGACAAAAAAAAGATTAACAATGATTCAGAAAGACTTCAAGATTCTGAAGATTCCTTACAGCAAATTCTGTGAATGGAAGGGCTAATTGTGAAATAAACTGCATAGTGTCAAATTAAAGAATAAAAATTATCCACAAACACAACATATTAAATAAGTTGGAAGTATAACCAAGAAATCTATCAGCATCTCTTAGAATTCCTATAAGCAAAGACTGGTGGGATTGACCTGCGAGATGAACCCCAAAAGTCATGCAGAGTTATGAAGTAGGTATGTTTTATTACAGTGCTGGGTGCAGGCAGGATTGCTCCATCAATTCTGCACACCCCATGCTGGCACAAGCCACAGTTTATGTCACAAGAGCATGCATATTCATAATAGGAGGTAGGGTTATCACAATCATTTCTTGGAGTTCATTAACGTGTTTTCCCATCTCCACCCCAGTTCCAACGATTACAAGCCTGGTGGTCTGGAATGGTTATCTGCAATGAACATCTCACACAGTCTTCCTTCCAGGGTCTTTCTCACCTCTGGTCAAGCAGACCCTTCTTTGTTGCTGATGTTAGGATACCCCTGCTTTTCCTTTAGCTCCTTCCTGCTTTCCTGAGTCACTGAAGGCCTGGGTCTTTACAAGAGTGCTTATCACAGATCTCCAACAAGTAGCTGCAGACACTGCTGCATTAGCCCTTGTTTAGTTTTGCAGATTATCGACTGATTACTATAAACAAACATCTCTATAGAGTTTGGTATTTTACAGTTTGTCAAAGACACCCTCAAAATGAGCACCTGGTCTATGAGACCTTTTTACCAGCATTCCTTGATTTTTCTTATATTAGGATGACGAAATTAGCTGATTTATTTGTAATAAAAAAAATTCACCCAGCTCTACTGAATGTCACAAAGGGAACAGGCAAGCGATGAAAAGTGAGTGAAAAAAAGAAACAAAATGATTAACCACGAAAACAATTATCTATTTTATCATCTATTTGACCAGTGTTTCATTACATTCCAAAAAAAAATGTCACACAGTAAAGTAATTCTTGCTGCAGAACTTCACATTGTTCAAAGCTTTTACATCCACGAACAGAGTCTTTCAAGACATCCACAGCTCCTACTGAGAATTCAATGTGTAAGAGACTTTTCAGGAATTATGGTTGATTCCTACATATCTATACAGCAGGTCAAGTACAGAGAGTGCACAGCGCAAAGCAAAGATAAAAATGTATATAATAAAACTCCCGGGTTTAAAAACTGTCAGTATTTCCAAAGCTGGCTGTGAGATGCTTTTTTTCATGCTTGTAGGTGGAGCTGCTCTGAAAAATACAAACCTTCAGGCTGAAAGAGAGCAGTTGTCTAACCTTTGTAACTCTGAAACAATTGCACTGTCTGCAGACACAGGCATTATCCATACTAAACTGAGGAATTCGTTGACCTTTTAGCTTCAGCTGTTACCTTGTCATAGACTTCACAAATATCTTCCCACGGTACATGCTTCTAGTAAATAATACTGAAAACATGATCCTTGAGGGCAAGATTACAAAGTTTAGAATTACTTGAATTCTATTACTTCTACTAGAGAGCATTCTGAAACGATAGGATTACTCCTGTGGAACAAGAGAGGTTTCACAATCATACCATCAATTATTTAGCTGGTGCATATTCTTCCTTGTTACATTATTTGTACCAAGATTTACTTTGCACAACCTGCCAAAAAGTAGCTTTTACTCTCTTTATATTAAACTCTAATTTGAAAATCATTATAATTAAAAAAAAAAATTATCTAACATAGTAAAGAGTAAATAAATTAAAAAAAAAAAAAAGTAAATCAAGACTTACAGAATGCAGAACAAATTCACTTCAATAGATGAAAAGGTATTATAGGTCACAGTATTTTTACCTTATTAAATGTGAACTCAATTTTTACACTAAATTTCTACACAGTTTATTCCTCCTGAATTGCATTGCATAATATACAGCATTAACCTTTGCATGATCAGGGATTGAAAGACAACTCTTCCCCACCCTACTCAGTATGTTGTATCACCACTGGTGAGTTTGCTTTTCTTTTTAAGGAAGCTGAAACTCTAGTCCTTGTTCACTGCTACATTTTGTGTTTTGGGCATTCAATTCTCTGCTCCAGTTAAACATTACTACGTTCAGCTGTCTCAATCCAGGACGTTCAGTCAGGCTTTAAACTAGATTAATGACTCAAAGTCATTTAAGTGCTTTTCAAATGACAAGAGGTGGAAAATTACACATCTTCACAGCACAGACAAGTCAATGGACTAAATATTCTTTTACTGTCTTACAGTTAAAACCATTTCAAATAGTAGTATTGGTGCTAGTATAAAGCCATGCTACCTACTGAGGCCTCAATGTCTATAATGGATTTACCATCACAGTTTTTTGCATCAAGACCAAAAGAATGTACCTCTCAAAGATTATCCTGACATTTGAATGGTATTAAATAATCTTAGAAGTCTGAAAATCGCATTTTGATAATATAAAGAAATCTAAATCAGAATACTCAGTGATGATCTTGGAAGAGCATTTACTTTTAGTCTGCATTTTGCAGCACTTTCTGAAGCACATTCCTGTTTCAACCCAAAACATGTTTCTAGCTTTTGAAAGAGGAAATAAAGAGGAACACTGGAGAACCTGTGAGGATGGGAAAAGAAAGAAAATGCTATTCCTCAAGGGAGGTTCTCCTCCCCCTCTACTCTGCCCTGGTGAGACCCCGTCTTGAGCACAATGTTCAGTTTTGGGCTCCTTGGTTTAAGAGGGATGGGGATCTGATAGACAAGGTCCAGTGGAGGACTTCGAGGATGATCAGGGGACTGGAGGACAGCCTGATGAGGAGAGGCTGAGGGACCTGGGACTTTTTAGTCTGGAGAAGAGAAGACTTAGAGGAGATTTGATAAATGTTGATAAGTATCTCAGGGCTGGCAGTGAGCAGGGGGGACAGGCTCTGTTCACTTGCTCCCTGGGATAGGACACAGAGCAATGGATGTAAGCTGCAGCACAGGAGGTTCCACCTTAACACAAGGGGGAACTTCTCTACTGTAAGGGTCACAGAGCACTGGAACAGGCTCCTCAGAGAGGTTGTGGAGTCTCCTTCTCTGGAGACTTTAAAAGACCTGCCTGGATGTATTCGTCTGTGACCTGAGCTAGACTGTATGGTCCTGCTATGGTAGGGGGGTTGGACTAGATGATCTCTTTGGGTCCCTTCCAAGCCCGGACATCCTGTGATCCTGTAAACACATCAGAGCACATACTGATTCCCCACAGTAATTTCCACAGTAGTAACACAGAAAAGTAATTTCAATCAATTATCCATCTGGAACCAAGGAGAAACCAAGGCCTATGAAATTGGTGTTCCTCATAACAGATTAATTACTAGGACTACTTCACTTCTATCACTCCATTGCTGGTACAAATTTCAGACCAGTATTTTAAAGCTTATGAAGAACAAGTAGTCTGTTCTGCAGACTTTCACAGTGCTTTCCATGCTTAATAAACTGAAACTGTTCAGAATTAGAAGTTCTCTTGGCTTTTTTCATTGAAGGGTGAGGGAACCTACAGACTAGGGGCACATAGAGAGGGCAACAAAGGCAAGGAAAGGGTTGTATAAGATCCCAAATCTGAAGTTAAATTAGTGTAAAATGCCATATATGGAATGGAAAATGGATAAAGACCAGTAAGTTCAGTCACAAAGGAGCAGTAAGTGTCCTGTACCTCAGACCAGCCATTGCTGCTCAGCAGAAGGAACAAGCAGGTATGCTGCAGGAGACTCTCCCACCTAGCAACTACATCTTGATTTACAAGCACTCATCTTCCCACAACTCACTGTAGGCTCCAAAGTCCATGGACACAGAACAGTATAGCAAGCCTAGTGCGTTTTTCACTGCCTCACTGCCTGTCCTTGTCTACTCCCTGTGATTACCAATACCCAGCCAAGTAGAACATTCAGAAACTGGCAAGCCTAGTACCCTACACCGAGCACAGCATTATAGCCATCAATGGTTGCCAGAGAGAAGTCTATTCACCACAGAGATGTCGGCACACAGCAGCATCTCTGGCTGAGCACAATGGGAGAGATACATGTGTCCTTTCATATGTAAAGAGGAGATTCTCTGTAGTACAGGGGAACAGCATAGAGCAAGAAGTTTCACAAGGCTATTGCTCTTGCTGCACCTGTTATACAAACATACAAAAATCCTACATATTTTCAGTCTTTTTCTTTTAGGCATTCTTAGAACCATGGAAATTTATCACAGTATTAAAGACCAACCTAGGAAAACAGCAGGTATGATCAAAACCTTGATTTACTAAACCTCTCCTTCATACATTGTCATGAGCCTAAACTAAGACAGAAATCTTTTATTTCAGACTGGGGTTTTCCTTGCCTCTAAGTTCCACGGTTCATACAATACACAAAGGAGGACACAGCAGCTGTGTCTGCAAAACCTGGCATTTGGATAGTGGGTATTACCCAAGTCTGCTCTGTTGGCTGTTGTTTCCTTTTTTGTTTGGGCTTCTATTGTTTAGATATGGGATAAGTAAGCCTCTCATTCCAATAAAAAGTGGAAAAGAGAGTGTTCCAAAGGTACTATTTTAAAATAGTATTTTCCTATATAACTTTTCTGCCTTCAGCCTGCCTCAAGGTGAATGAAGCATGACAATTACAGTAAGCTACAAGTACTACTTTGTCTGCAGCCCTGACAGTTGCAGCATTTGGGGCAAGAATCTGTCTCACAAACTTTCATGCACATTACTCAGTGTTATTGGACATCTTTTCTTCCAAATTTGACTCATCTCTTGGGTTTTCTATCCTCCTCTTTACTACAAAGACATTCCAGACACTTACCCATCGTCCCACTTCTTATTACTAAGGTCGGAAAGTGCTAGCCAAAGCACAAACACAGACTACTAGATGCTGAAAATCCCTTGATCAGCTTTCAGTGTCTTGAAGTTTTTGGGGTCAGCAGCTTACTTACCTGCTGCTGTGACACAGCAGTGCCACAGGGCAACCTCAGGTGCTAAGAAGGTTTACCTGCATTTGAAGTTAACGACATGAACATCAGTCAGCGATGCTCCTGGCCATTTGCTCTCTAATAGTTGCAGTATTTTAAATATTCCAAATAAAGATTCTTGCTTATTCAATTTCCCTTGAAAAAAGGCAGGCGCTCTTCAATACAAAACATACCAGGGAAGAAAGGATGCTTCAGCTGCCTGACATTGTATTTATATTTACAAATCAGAAAGTTAAATCTATCACCACCGCCAAGAACCAGTACTGAAAGTGGTAAATCTCTAAGACACAGGCCTGATGAGACACCTAAATCATCTCATCATGTTTCCAGAGGTCACTGAGAGGTAAGCAGTGTACTAAGCCCAAAGTGCAATAACTCTTTTTTAGTTTTCTGGCTGCATCTTTTCACTTCCTCAGAAGCATCTGAGTATATCCTCACATGTTACATTCTAAGGCATTTAATCACCACTGGGGAACCAAGCTCCATCTCTTAAGCCAGGTAATGCTAAAAGCTTTCTGAAGTAACCACCACCTCTGCCCCTTTTCACTCTGAGTATGGAATAAAGGACAAAACTCTCAAACAGTGCTGAACTCACTACTTCTGTTTGCTGGCTGCATGCAGAGAACACAAGTCTCTTCTGCAAACATTTGCAGTCACCTTCTAATTGGCTGGTCAAACAGAGAACCAGACAATAATTCTGACTAGCTGTAAGGTCCAGACGATTTTCACTTAGAGCACCTCCAGTGAAACAGCTTGGACTTACTGAGCTTATTTTATATTTAGCATATTTAGTATCAGAGTGTAGCATAAACAAACTTTGACTGAAATCAGCTAGTGAACAATGTGGAGAAATACACCAGCGGCAATCTGAATTTGCCCTAATTTGTACCAACAAAACTATGCTGATTTCAGCTGCAGAACTTCAAATTTAGCTCATGCAACTGATCAGACTCCATCTAGATCTAACTGCACACAGAAAAACAAACGAACAACAAACAAAAACCCAACAAAAAACAAGACTATACATATTTTGCAAGTTCTCTTCACCATCTAGCACAGGTTTTAGCAAAAAGGTAAACCTAGTTTTCAGCTCCACACTGGAAATCCTTTCCCACCTATATAGTTCCAGTGAAACTGCAGACATCTTTCACTAATAGAAATTGTTTTACAGGATTTTCCAAAACTAGCACTCATACTCTCTCTCAAATGCTTAGCACCACTAGCTCATTATTACTGTAAAGTAACTGCATGACTGAGCTTGACGCAGGACCAGGCTCTTACACATACGGAACCACAAACCCAGCTGAGGAACACCGGCAGGATTTAGTGAGGAATAACCATTTATTCTACTTCAGTAAAGAGATGACTTTTCACAATAATTTCTATTTGCAGCTTTAATTTGAAGGTTTATCCCACAACCTCAGCACTTGCATTTAACTTATTTTTAGAACACGCTAGCTGAGGACAAAAATACCACAGATTCAAGCACCTAGTACTTGTCTTGAATGTAGTACTATGGGCTGAATGAATAGCATGTATCAGACAAAGTAATTAAGGGCTGCTTCAGTACAACAGTTATTTTTTTCATGCTTAAAACCAAAAATACAACCACCAGTTTTGCTGTAGTGTTTCACACATCATAATCTTGCAAGAAAAAAAACAAATCTGTAAGGGTTAGAGCAGTGAATTATAGCCTCACAGTGGGGATTAGATGACTGTATTTCACATATACTGACGAATTACTGCTATCCAAAGTGGATTCTTACGTGTTAATACACATATATCAGTCAAATAGATTTTTTTTTTATGTGCTGCCTATTGATTAGAATAATTGTGTCAGTGAGTTATTCTTGAGTACATGAAAGTATATTATTAAACATGAAAATCTGCTACCCACTATGTACTTTAAATCTAAGAGGTAATCTAAGCATAGAGAGATAAATGTATTTTTTTTATTAGGTTGCAGCAAAGAGTGTTGATTTTTGTACAGATCTGTACACTACAAAGTCCCCCTGGCAGAGTACTTTCTAGTGAAGTAAAAACATATCTGCCCCTTTTCAAGAAGATGATTAGCATGAGACTCTCACTCTAATCTATACAAGTGAATTAATGCCTTTAGTCTGGGTGATCCCTTTCTAAAGAAAACAAATTATGAAAGTATTTATGTGGTAAAGAGAAGCCTCAAGCAAAATTTGCTTGGTTTCAAAGACTTCTCACGATACCTTTTTCATGTATTGTGCTTTCCTTGGCTTTTTAAACAGTTTAACCTATGTCACAATTTAATAATCACTACTTAATAATTATAATCATTCCCTTATTAATTGGGTATTTCTTTTCGTTCTTCTAAGGCACCCCGCAGTTCAAGACAAGGAAATATCTTTGTTGGTTAGTTATTTAAGACCAGCAACAATAACTATGCTGGGAAGAAAGGTGCTTTGAGAGGATTACACAGAGCTAGTTCTCAACAGCACCAAGCCGAGAGCAGCAAATTACAAACCCAAGTACTTCATTGCATGTAACCAAATTGGCTGGTTGAAATGCTAATTGCCTTTCAGCAAAGCTAAAGGCAGACAGGGGACCCTGTGCTTCACAGAATGACGTGCATTTTTTTACCCCACTTCTGCACCATTGTCTTGCTGAGAATTATTCAAAATCTATTCATAAAGGTAGCTCTTTTCCAAACCTTTAAAAATGTGGGAAATTTCTAAACCTCTGACCAATACCTCCGATCTATTCCTCTGCCAAACCCGTAACAGATGGCTGAATTAAGGCCATGTTAAATCCTTAATGAAGCAAAGCTTGAAACAATTCAGAGCAGCCACGTATTGGACTAGTCCAGGACAAGAGACAGAGGAGAAGGAAGTTTCTTAAGTCATCTGAACGTGAGCATCAAAACTGTACTTTAAATAGTAAATCTATGCTAGACAGAAAATTATAACCAAACAAATGTATCTTGGTATGTAAAAACATAAAGCATTCTAGAGGAAATCCTGTCTTCAACTTGCCAAAAAATCCACAATCCACAAAGCTGTGATGAATACGGAAAACATCTCCTCTGTTGATTAATATCAATAGAGAAATTTGGCCTGTCAAATAATCCTGTCTAAACAAGTACAACTTTATCTTAATATCAGTCTTGGGTTTGACTTAAAATATATTTCAGTAAAAGGCTTTAAGCAACTCTATCTAGTTTAATAAGGAAAAAAAATCATTAAGCCAAAGTATTAAACAATGCTTTCCATATTTTAAGTGTATTTTAGAACTCCTGGTTCCCAAATTCTTTCTCCAAGAGGAGTTTACTTCTCAAGAGAGGAATAAAAAGTAAGTTTTTCACAGACAGCGTGGTCAGGCACTGACATGAGCTGCCCAGGGAGACAGTTGAGTCACCAACCCTGGATGTATTTAAGGGTCGTTTAGATGTGGTGCTTAGGGATATGGTGTGCTAGTTTGAAGCATCACACATGGTTTAAGGTGAATCTTGTAGAGTAGGGTTATAGGTTGGACTTGGTGATCCTGAGGGTCTTTTCCAACCTGGATGTTTCTGTGAAAATCGATTTTGAAAATGTTTATTGATACAAAGTATTTTCTAGTGAGATTATTCACTTAAAGAATCACTCAGACAAGTGTGGCTTTGCAGAAAAAGAAAACCAATAGCAAATGATTTGTGATTCAGTTAAAGTGAGTCCAACCAGAATAAGAAAAATGGCCTCTAAAGCTGATTCCTCCTATCATATTTTTTTTCTCTACAAAACAGTAATACAGAAGGATGTTATTCTTGACATTGTGAGACTATGATAAACGCCTAAAATCAACAGCAATGATCTTATATGCTTCTATTTGGTGATGGATATGTTATATAGCCCCTGATTCTTCATTCAGAAGTATTCAGATACTATTCATACTTATTTCCAGTGAGGGAAAGTGTTACATTCCACAAACTCATCACTCTTGTAGAACCGACACACAATCCTGATTTCCTCAAGTGAGTAAAGCCAATCAATAGGATTACACAAGTAAAAATAGATATGTATGTGATTATATCTTTAGCAGATCAAGGACTCATATTCCCCGACCACGGAATTTCAGTGTATTCTTTGTGTTTTCTTTCACCTACCTATTTTGTTTTTATTTCTCAGTGAGCAACTAAGTTGGCCCAACAGCAAGAACACAGCGGGAAGATGCTAGCCCAGAAAAAGAAAAATCAGAGTGCAAGGTCATTCAGTAATAAAATGAAGCTAAATTGTCTTAAATACCCTATTACAAATAACAGCAAGATTTGCCCATGCAGTTTAGCTTGATGCTTCCTAAACCAACTGAGGCTAAAATACGCTCAGATATAGTTGAGACAAACTTTAATTCTCCCTTTCGTGGAAGTCTGATGCAAGGACACAATTCTTCCATCAAGTTTTCAATGAAATCTTCTCAGATTAAAGTTGTGAGGTTTAAGACCATTGCCAAGTACTTACAAACATACAATAATTAGTAATCACCTCATCACTGCCATGCTGTAATTCTGAACTATGGTAGTTGTGTGATAACATCAAAGATTTGGGAGTCATCCTTTTTTTTTTTTTCTCCCAAATTGTCTTTTTTTTTTTTTTTTTTTTTTTTAGGATANTTTTTTTTTTTTTTTTTCTCTCATGAGACAGATTCTTACAGACATCTGAAGTGGTATTCTTTTTTATTGCAGTACACCAAACGTGTATGCTTTCATAGCTTTTACCATAGTTCAGTTTCAGACATCATACCCAAGCAAAGGGTGAGCATTTCCAGACTTAAGCACTCCTGTGTTTTTAAATGGCATTCCAAGAGTAAATAAAAAGAAAAAAGGTAAGGCAGTAACTTTAAATAAGCAAAATCCATGTCTGTCAGAAGTTTTACTAACAGCCTGTGATTTAGACTTGATTCTGAAAACCTGATTCACATAAATCTCACAGCAATTTCCAAGGGAAACACTGCACAGTGGCATATTTGAATGCACAAGGATCAAAGGATCAATCTCATTCAATAGTATCAACTCTTTAAAACTCATCCAGTACTGTTTTTCAGCCTTAAAAATGCTGACAGCACAAATAAAGTGCCCACTGCTAGTTATTACAAGTGCAAATATCACTCTTCCTGTTGATTTCTACGTGACCAGGACACACACCACAATTGCAAGCTAGTAAGCATGTGCTTCCATTATAAATGTTAATTAGCTCACTCCAATGCAAATTAGTAAATATCATTGATTTCTTCAGGTAAAGCTATTAAAAAAACAAGTGTATCAGAGAGATAGTAAAGCACAAAACTCTATGTTAAAAATCAGTAACATAAATGTTGCTAATAATCACAAAATAGAAATTAGAAGTTGTACACCCTTGGAGTATGTTTGCTTCTACATTATCAAGTATTTGTCCAACTCAGTTCAAAGCCTAATATGCCACAAATTAGTTTCCTCAGGAATCTCATTCTCCCTTCCACATAGAAACACTGAATACATTTAGTAGGAGAAAGCTTGTTTTAGGCTTGAGGGACAGACACACTAAACACATCACATTTTACTTCAGTTATGAAACTGCCCTCATGATGGACTCTCAAAATACTTTTATTTGACTGAAAGATGTTTTCTAGAATATATGTGTAAAATATGATCATGAAAAAAAAAACCACCACCAAAACAAAAAAGCCTTGCATTCAGTTTCTAGATAATGAATATTTTTTTTTAATCACATGTTAATTCATATCTGCACTATAAAGCAATTAGAGACTCATTAAAAAACAATGACAACGACTGCAAGCAGTCGTGTATACATTTATGTGGGCTAGGCAGAGTGAATTATGGAGGGTCTTACACAGAGGCAGCACATCAAAAGCAAGAGGCAGAAGTGGTATTTCCAACTATAACTGCTTACATGTCATATTTTAATTACTAATATGATTAAAATTCATTCCCTATCAGATCATGATTTGAAAAAAAAAAATCTTTTAACTCGTAGTGCTTTGGAATACACAACGCACATGCAGCTCCTCCACTTCACCTCATTTATATGGTCAAATTAACGCTTTGTGCAGTTTCGAAAGTTGAAAAGCGCCAGCTAGGACACTTCAGACTGAGTTTCATGCTGATACGATCCCCCGAGAATAGGATTTTCCATTGGAAAGACTGTTGCCTACACCTGCAGAGCAGAAAGAGGAGCTGCTGGAACAACAGAAACCTTAGCAGACTCTCGCTATCCCGCAGCCACTCAGGCAGGGTGAGCGACACGCTGCCTGTCTGCTAAACCCTATCCCTGCTGCAACAGGTGCTGCTGGCAGAACCCTCAGCCTGGACAGAAAACATCTCCGCAGCTGATACAGGATGCTTCCAAAGCAACCACCACCACAAAGAGAGAGAGAGACAGCAAACCTACCTAGACCCGGGGACGTGGACATCGGCGTCTTCTGGACTCAGCCAGCCGCCTGCACACTCTTCTGTCACTCACGCATTATGCATTCCCCTCTCCTACTCCTCCCTCTGCTCCGCGCAGCGTCCAGCATTCTCCTCCCTCTCCTGAGTCTTGCCGCCTTCCCACTGCTATGGAGATAAAAGGGGGTGGGATGGAAGGGGACAAGTGTTTTCTTTTAATTTCCAAAGCCCAGCAATTGCCTTGGGACTTTTATAGTTGAGATGGAGCTATCTCCTCCAGTTATTGTCCACTGCTCTTGCACCTAGCTAAGGCTGAGCCGGTTGTACGACTCGTGGCAGCAAAACTGGCAGGTTTTGTTGCTGGATTAGATAGATTTTGGATTCAAGTCCTCAGAGGCACCAGGAGATACAGCTCCTCTTAATTCACAACTAGTCAGTGCTCAGCAGGAAACAACTTCCAGTCCTAGATCTAGTATTGCAGACTTGGTAATTTCTCTAATATCAAATTTGTGTTTTTATGGTCACCACCATTCCAAGCAAATCCTGAGACACACAAGAGATACAAAGACACAAAGGTAGTACTCGACTCTGGCCCCTAACCCCCCCCCAGTTCTCCCATTTAAGAATAAACAAGACTCAAAATTATTTTTTATGCAATAAATGTTGATCCTTCTAAGCCCCAAAACATAGCATTCTAACACTGAATTTTGATGAAATTTTAGTCTTATTTACACAGTCTCGACTCATTTTCCAGAACCTGGAAGACAGCTTAAAAAGGGGGAGTGTTGCAGAAGCAGCAGCATCATTTTATGTGGCTAAATCCAGTTAGATCTGTTAATACTGCCAAACTCCCTCCATCTCTGGTACAAATGGAAACCTTTCTCTCAGATTTTTAAAAACATTGATTATAGCTCCATACACAATCATGTATCAGATACTTGGAGCTTGCTGAATGCTGTCTTTTTTTTTTACTTCAAAATCCCACACTGCTTATTAGTGTTGAATACACAGAATCTACTGTAAATGCCTACTTTAATACATATTACATTTAGAAACAAAAATAATTACATCTCCTGCCTAATTTTGGATATGAATAGAATCATGGAAATCAACCAGGTTGGAAGATTCACAGCTTTATTTCACAGTGTATCTACAGAAAGATCTGAGGGAAATGTTCAGCACAAAATGAGATTCCGCACAGAATAAAACTTTTTTTTTTTTACCTTTGTAATGATTTACTTAGAATTCAGACATTGCTAATCATAGAATCATAGAATCATAGAATGGTTTAGGTTGGAAGGGACCTCAAGGATCATCCAGCTCCAACCCCCTGCCATAGGCA
>WAAF01020541.1:0-14193 GCA_013400475.1 Tricholaema leucomelas
TCTGTGATTCTGTGGTTCTGTGATTCTGTCACCTGGGGGTCGCAGGACGATCCCAAGGAAAGGAGAGTGTGTGTGGGCATAACGGTGCCAATGGAGCTCTGCTGCCTCGTGGAGGGGGCTTACATCTAACGCACCAAAGGCGGCAGCAGGCTGCAGAGTGCTCATTTGGAGGGGTTTTTGCTTGGAACCACAATGTGTCAGGACCTCAACTTTGCACTGCCCAATTCTTCTTCCCCTGCCCCGTCCCCCTTCCCACGGCCTTCTCCTCGAGCCTGTCTGTTTGCCGGTGGGTGTGAGGGATGGCAGCTCCCCCGGGATGGTGGCTGGCGCTGGGAGGCTGCGCTGCCAGCAGCGCTCCGGCGCTGGCGTTGCTCATGTATTGATCTCCATATTCCCAATAATCTGACGCGCGTCACATTTGACAGCATAATGTGGGAGAGGTCAGCGGCGTGGGGCTAATGAAACTGTTCCCAAGATGGATGTTGTTTTCCACAACATTAACCTTGCAAATAGCTGTCGCCAGTGCCCCTCTCTGCGGGGCTGCATTCAGAGGGCCTCCCTTTTTTCTTTGTTGATTGTTGATGTTAACATTAAACAAAACCTGGAGCCATTAAATCTCCCTCCTTCGCCGCACGACAGGCGCTGCTCCGAAGGAAAATCTTATTAAGGGCTGCACGGCGCTCGTGGCAAAGGCCTGAGCGAGCTGGAAATTGGTTTGGCTGTCCAAAATGTTTGACAGATCGGCTGAGGAGGATGTATGGAAAAGAGGCGAGAGGGGAACAGCTGAATGCCAAGGATTAAAGCGGCAAATAGAAAAGGCCTCGACGTGAGCAAAGCGCACACTGCGCTCTCCTGTCGTACCGCAGCGCTGCCGCACTCACCAGGAGCTGAGTGCATCCTGGGCAAGAGGAGACTTGGATTACCTTTTGATTTTGGAACCATTTGGCTGGCATGTGTGATGTGGTGAGCAGGAACTCGATCCCCAAAGAGCTCTCTCCAAGTTCCTTTTCCCTAAAAGAGAATCACAGAATCAGTCAGGGTTGGAAGGGACCACAGGTGCAGCCAGCTCCAACCCCCCTGCCATGCCCAGGGACACCCTACCCTAGAGCAGGCTGCACACAGCCTCAGCCAGCCTGGCCTGAAACACCTCCAGCCATGAGGCCTCAACCACCTCCCTGGGCAACCCAGTCCAGCCTCTCACCACTCTCATGCTCAACAACTTCCTCCTCACCTCCAGCCTCACTCTCTCCACCTCCAGCTTTGCTCCATTGTCCCCACTCCTGACACTCCCTCACAGCCTCAAAAGTCCCTCCACAGCTTTTTTGTAGCCCCCTTCAGATACTGGAAGGCCACAAGAAGGTCACCTGGGAGCCTCCTCTTCTCCAGCCTGCACAGCCCCAACTCTTTCAGTCTGTGCTCACAGCAGAGCTGCTGCAGCCCTCTCAGCATCCTCCTGGCCCTGCTCTGGACACACTCCAGCATCTCCACAGCCCTCTTGTCCCAGGGGCTCCAGAACTGGATGCAGTACTCCAGGTGGGATCTCAGCAGAGCACAGCAGAGGGGGAGAATCACTTCCCTGGCCCTGCTGGCCACCCTTCTGCTTCTGCAGCCCAGGCTCTGGTTGCTTTCTGGGCTGCAAGGCCCTGAAGCATTTGGGGAGGTCTGGTACGCAGTACCAGCACCACACCTCAGTTCTGCACAGGCAGTCAAAGGAGAGAGCCATTATAGAATGGCTCAGGCTGGAGGTGACCTTAGAGATCATCTGATCCAGCCTCCCTGCCATGGGAGGAGACACCTCTCAACTGGCCCAGGCTGGTCAAGGCAACATGCAGCCAAGTCATGAACACGTCCAGGGAGGGAGCATCCACAGCCTCTCTGGACAATCCACTCTGGAGCTGTCACCCTCCTAGTGAAAGATTTCTTCCTAAGATCCAATCCAAACCTATTCTCCTTCAACTTAGGTCCATTTCCCCTACACCTATTGGTGGACACTCTTGTATAAAGTTCCTTTGCAGCTTCATTTAGGATCTAGAGGACGTTTGAGGTCCCTTCCAAACTATTCTATTCTATTCCATTCCATTCCAAAAAGTTAGTCAGTTAATTAGAAGGGTTACAATCACAGAATCCTCGAATCAGGCAGGTTGGAAGAGACCTCCAAGCTCACCCAGCCCAACCTAGCACCCAGCCCTGGACAACCAACCAGACCATGGCACTAAGTGCCCCAGCCAGGNCCTTCAGGCAGCTGCAGACAGCAATGAGCTCTGCCCTCAGCCTCCTCTTCTGCAGGCTGCACACCCCCAGCTCCCTCAGCCTCTCCTCACAGGGCTCTGCTCCAGGCCCCTCCCCAGCCTTGCTGCCCTTCTCTCAACACCTTCCAGCACCTCAACATCTCTCTGCAATTCAGGAGCCCACAACTGGACACAGCACTCAAGCTGTGGCCTGAGCAGTGCTGAGCACAGGGGCAGAAGAACCTCCCTTGTCCTGCTGCCCACACTGCTCCTGAACCAGCCCAGGATGCCATTGGCTCTGCTGCCCACCTGGGCACACTACTGGCTCATGTAGGTGTTAGGTTGGACTCTATGATCCTAGAGGTCTTTTCCAACCTGCTTAATTCTGTGATTCTGTGACTCTGAGAGGCTCCAAGGGGAGGAAAGGGGTGGCTGGGTGCAGGAGCTTGCACCAAGTCAGCTCATGGGGATAACAGAAAGGTAAATGATGACAAATTACTATTTCCTCCTCAGTTCTGAAGTGTGCTCTGCTGACACAGCACTCCTCTGATTTGCTCTGATCTTAACCAGGGTACAAGCTAACAGCAGACAGAGAAATCAACATGGATCACATGATAGAATCACAGGATGCACTGAGTTGGAAGGGATCTTTAGAGATCATCCAGTCCAGCCCTCTGCAGTCAGCAGGGACATTCCCAACTAGATCAGGGCACTCAGGGCCCCATCAAGCCTGACCCTGAATGTCTTCAGGGCTGGGGAGACATCCTCCCTGGGCAACCTATTCCAGTGTCCAATCAACAGCACACTGAAGAACTTCTTCCTAATGCCCAATCTAAGTCTACTCCTTTCTAGTTTCAAACCATTGCCCCTTACCCTGTTTCTCCAGGTCTTTCTAGAGAGGAAGAGTTCAGCAGAGAGCCACAAAGGTGTTGAAGGTAGTGGAACATCTTCCCTACGAGGAGAGCCTGAGAGAGCTGAGGCTCTTTAGCCTTCAGAGGAGGAGACTGAGGGGGACCTCCTTCAAGTTCATCAACATGTGCAGGAGGCTGGAGCCAGGCTCTGCTGGGTGATGCCCAGGGACAGGACAAGGGGCAATGAGTGGAAACTGAGGCAGAGGAAGTTTCATTTAAGCATGAGGAAATATTTTTCCCTTTGGGAGTGACAGAGCCCTGGCACAGGCTGACCAGAGGGCTTGTGGAGTCTCTCTCTGGAGATATTCAAGACCCATCTGGTTGTGTTCCTGTGTGATCTGCTCTGGGTGACCCTGCTTTGGCAGAGGGGTTGCACTGGATGAGCTTTGGAGGTCCCTTCCAGCCCTTAATGTTCTGTGATTCTGTGAAAGTCCCTCTCCAGGTTTCTCTCTTCAGGTCCTGGAAGGCCACTACATGGTGTCCTTGAAGCCTTCTCGTCTCCCAGCTGAACAACCCCAAGTTCCTCAGCCTGTCAGGTGCACTTTGGCTTTAGATCCAAAGAGCCAAGGCATGGAGCAGTGGCAAATAGCAGAATTGAAGAGGAGGCTTTGGGAGCTGATTTGCACAGGCAGGAAGTGCAGGCAGTGCCCAGCATCCCTGAGCTCCTTCTGAGATCAACACAACAAGAAGATCCTTTAGGAAGGAGTTCTTTACAGTGAGGGTGGCGAGACACTGGCACAGGTTGCCCAGGGAGGTTGTGGAGCACAGAGGAGCACAGCTCCACTTGGAGCCTCTCAGAGTCACAAAATCACAGAATTAAGCAGGTTAGAAAAGACCTAAAGGATCATAGTGTCCAACCTAACACCTACATGAGCCAGTAGTGTGCCCAGGTGGGCAGCAGAGCCAATGGCATCCTGGGCTGGTTCAGGAGCAGTGTGGGCAGCAGGACAAGGGAGGTTCTTCTGCCCCTCTGCTCAGCACTGCTCAGGACACACCTGGAGTGCTGTGTCCAGTTCTGGGCTCCTCCATTCAAGAGAGATGTTGAGGTGCTGGAAGGTGTTGAGNGCTGGAGATGTTGAAGCCAAGCCTGGCTGGGGCACTTAGTGCCATGGTCTGGTTGGTTGGGCAGGGCTGGGTGCTAGGTTGGGCTGGGTGAGCTTGGAGGTCTCTTCCAGCATGGTGATTCTATGATTCTGATGAGCTGTGTAAGCTGTAAGTGCCCCAGAACTCCTGGGCCTGAAGCAGAGGAGGAGCTGGCTGCAGCCAGTGCCTTCTGCTGAGCTGTGTCCGTTGCAGAGCTGCACCCAGAGCACACCGCAGGATCACAGAGCCGCAGGATCACAGAGCCGCCGGCCCGCCGCTGGGGTGGCTTTCTCCCTCCTGTGCGTTCACAAACAGCCTTCATGTGGTGGAAAAGGAGAACAAACAGAAAGCAGGAAGGTATTTTTGAAGCATCCAGTTATAAGGTGCTTGGCTGGCAATCTGCAACCCCGGTACACAACATACCTTTTAGCAAGGCTATTTATTTCTCGGGGAGAATGCTGCAGTACTTACGATAAAGGCCTCTGTTGGACCTCTTCATCAATAGCAAACCTTTAAGCACAGCACATTTCATAAATAGGAGTTCCACTAACACAGACTTCAAAAGGATAGAACCTGATAATTCAAAAATAGAGCTATATTAAGTGTTCCAACAGTCCATCCATAAAAGCAGCCTCCCCAACGCCTCCTCTGTGCAGCATGACAGCCTATTAGAATAATGGCAGGGGAAAGCATAATTACAAGTAATCATTGGCTGGAAAGGAGCTAGTTGTTTTTGTAGAGCAAAAGGCCTTGCTGAACCCAGCCCAGGCAGCGCCGCGGCGAGCGGGAGGGCAGGCAGCCACTGCACATCAGCCGTGCAGCGATCCTGAGTGCTCCTGCTTTAGTTTTTAAACCCTTTTCATGCTCCTTTATTTTATTTCCCAGCGGATGGCACTTAATTGGCTTCCACGGCTGAAGGCTGCCTACCATGCGGCTGCTGGTGGTTGGGTAACGACATCCTGCTGCTGAAATCGCACAGCTGGCTTCTGGAACGACCACTTCTGGTGCCTGCTCACTGCCGTGGGCTCGGGCCAGGTGACCTGAGGGAGTGACTGCCACTGGGATGGGCTGCCCAGGGAGGTGGTGGAGTCGCTGGCCCTGAGGGTGTTCAAGACAAGACTGCATGAGGCACTTAGTGCCATGGTCTGGTTGGTTGGACAGGGCTGGGTGCTAGGTTGGGCTGAATGAGCTTGAAGGTCTCTTCCAAACTGATTGATTCTATGGCTCTATGGTCTGGTTGGTTGGACAGGGCTGGGTGCTAGGTTGGGATGGAGGATCTTGGAGGTCTCTTCCGAACTGATCGATTCTGTGATTCTATGGTCTCGTTAATTGGACAGGGCTGGGTGCTAGGTTTTGCTCGAGGAGCTTGGAGGTCTCTTCTAACCTGCTTGATTCTGTGATTCTATGGTCTGGTTGGTTGGCCAGGGCTGGGTGCTAGGTTGAACTGGATGAGCTTGGAGGTCTCTTCCAACCTGCCTGATTCTGTGATTCTATGATCCTACCTCTGAGAGCTCCACCCGCTGCTGTTGTCTAAATGTTCTGCCTCCCCTCTCACCTCTTTTACTCCCCAGCCAGAGCCATCATGTTCCACCAGTAAATAAATGTGGGGATTTGCTGCTAACTTTCCTAGAGTAGCACCATCCCTATAAATCAGGTTTATCCCTCTAAGTAGGTTTATCTGAGGGATCAGCTGCGGCTTTCCTTGTTAGAGCTCTGCAGCTCGACAGCCGCTGCCTACCACAGCCACTTAGCTCACCCTGAATCTCCAGGAGACCACAGTGGGCACCACCAAGCTAAAGGAACCCAAACCTCCTGCCATCTGGCATCACATTCCTCAGCTCCAGGAGACCACAGTGGGCACCACCAAGCTAAAGGAACCCAAACCTCCTGCCATCTGGCATCACATTCCTCAGCTCCAGGAGACCACAGTGGGCACCACCAAGCTAAAGGAACCCAAACCTCCTGCCATCTGGCATCACATTCCTCAGCTCCAGGAGACCACAGTGGGCACCACCAAGCTAAAGGAACCCAAAACTCCCTCCATCTGGCATCGCATTCCTCAGCATCCTTGTCGTGTTCACAATTAACAGCCTCCCTCGTCACAAAGGAGGCCAAGAACACCCTGGGGCCAATTAAGCAATCATAATTACCGCACCAAGTGTCGGTGGCTTTATTTGTTTTGTTATTGCAGGCAGAGGACCAGCAACTCTTTAGCATTCACCAGGCAGACAGCACCTCTGTGGACCAGCCCTGTATTTCCTCGCTCTCCTGATAATGCTTTTAAGGTAAAAACCCTCTTTTGTGTGGACAGTCCCATTATAAAGTGATCTGCTCAGGCCCAGCCAGCGCTGGCTGGGGAGTCCTGACCCCCAGGACTCATTACAGTAACCAGCCCTTAAAAACGACCAAAAAGCCTGGAATGCAAACCAATTTTAATCAATATGTAGTCACAAATAAATATTAAGAAACTACACCCCTAATGTACAGGTAGCCCAATTAAAGCCACAGCATTCGCAGCACTCACACACCTTCGCTTTCCCTACCCAATCCTTATTGAACCACCACCTTAAAAATGAAAAAGGGGGGAGGGGGGGGAGCAGAAAAAATTGCATTTGCAATTAGAAACACTGAAGTTACATTATCGATTTTCTGCTAAAAACCTTTTTAGTAAACAAGCACAAACTACATTCATTACATGTAAGTGCTTGGAGCTATGGTGTGAAATTCAATTCAGCCATTACCATGAATTACACTGATTATTGCTGTAATTATTTTCTCTTGGATACAACTGCATTTCTGTGCCTTGCCAGTTGTGCTGGACATGTAGCCGTGTTCATTTGATAGCTAATAATGCTCAGCTGTGGATTCAGCAATTACTATCACTTATACAAATCATTAAGTTAAGCTATGGGTACCTACTAAAATAAAAACCAAAGTCAGTAAAACACTCCTCTCTATTTTCCCCCCTCCCCTCTGAAATAACTAAAGGCACTGGCAGCAGAGGGAAAACACCCCTGCTAAAGGAGTTAGGCTAGGAAAAGTGAGCACCTGTGAGACACTTCCACTGAGATTTTGGTCACAGCCATCCATTTAAAACCTGCCAGGTAAGCCCTGCCTGTGCCACATGAATCAGAGAATCAAGCAGGTTGGAAGAGACCTCCAAGCTCACCCAGCCCAACCTAGCACCCAGCCCTGCCCAACCAACCAGACCATGGCACTAAGTGCCCCAGCCAGGCTTGGCTTCAACACCTCCAGCCACGGTGACTCCACCACCTCCCTGGGCAGCCCATTCCAATACCAATCACTCTCTCTGGCAACAACTTCATCCTAACATCCAGCATAGACCTCCCCTGGCACAGCTTCAGGCTGTGTCCCCTTTCTTCTGTTGCTTGGTGCCTGGCAGCAGAGCCCAACCCCACCTGGCTACAGCCTCCCTTCAGGCAGCTGCAGACAGCAATGAGCTCTGCCCTCAGCCTCCTCTTCTGCAGGCTGCACACCCCCAGCTCCCTCAGCCTCTCCTCACAGGGCTCTGCTCCAGGCCCCTCCCCAGCCTTGCTGCCCTTCTCTCAACACCTTCCAGCACCTCAACATCTCTCTGCAATTCAGGAGCCCACAACTGGACACAGCACTCAAGCTGTGTCCTGAGCAGTGCTGAGCAGAGGGGCAGAAGAACCTCCCTTGTCCTGCTGCCCACACTGCTCCTGGTTCACATGGGCTAAGGGAACCCTCCCTTGTTCCAGGCTTATCTCTTCTGAGAAAAAATTTTTCTCAAGGGCCATTTTCACACTGGGCAGGCCACAGCCAAGTCTGAACGTCCCCATCGCTGGATCCATGGAAACAGTTCCTGTCACAGAGCTTTTCAGACATTGCCACAACAAAAGTGCTGCAGTCAGAGACCCTTTCAGGACACTACAGTACTGGGGCAAGTCCAGAGAAGGGTCTGGAGAACAGGGCTGGTGAGGAGCAGCTGAGGGACCTGTGGATGTTTATCCTGGAGAAAGGGAGACTGAGACCTCCTCACTCTCTACAGCTACCTGACAGAAGGCTAGGGTGGGGTGGAAGGGGTGGTGGTCTCTTCTCCCTGGTAACAAGTGACAGGACACAGAAGGAAATGGCCTCAAATTGCATCAAGGGAGGTTTGGGCTGGATGTTAGAAGTACCCTTTTCACTGAAAGGGTTCTCAAACACTGGCACAGGCTCTCCAGGAGGTGCTTGAATCCCCAAGCCTGGAGGTGTTTGAAAGAGGCAGAGATGTGGTGCCAAAGGACATGGGTTAGCACCAGCCTTGATGGAGTTAGAGAAGGGCTGGAATGGATGATCTTAAAGGTCTTCTCCAGCCCAAACCATTCTATGACTCCCAAACACAGTGACTGCAATGATGAATCTGTGTTGCTCCTCTTCAGCCCAGAGAACACCCAAATCATCCAAACCTTTTTTGGACAAACCTATATGAATCACTTTCAAGCTTTGCCTGAAGAAGTCCAGCATCAGAAGCTCTGTCAAGTCTGCAGTGCTGTGTCCACTTCTGGGTCCCCCAGTTCAAGAGGGACATAGAACTGCTTGAGAGAGTCCAGCACAGAGCCACAGAGATGCTGAAGGGAATGGAACAGCTCTGTTAGGAGGAGAGCCTGAGGGGGCTGGGGCTGTGCTGCTGGGAGAGGAGACAGAGAGGTGACCTCAGCAAAGGTTATCAATGTGTGCAGGGTGAGTGCCAGGAGGCTGGAGCCAGGCTCTGCTGGGTGCTGCCCTGTGCCAGGACAAGGGGCAGTGGTGGAAGCTGAGGCAGAGGAAGTTTCATTTAAACTGAGGAGCAATTTTTAACCTGTGAGGGTGACAGAGCCCTGGAACAGGCTGCCCAGGGGGGCTGTGGAGTCTCCCTCTCTGGAGATGTGTAAAACCCTCAAGGATGCATTCCTGTGCGATCTGCTCTGGGTGATGCTGCTCTGGCAGAGGGGCTGGACTGGATGAGCTTTGGAGTCCCTTCCAGCCCCTGAGAGTCTGTGATTCTGTGATGCTCTTGGGAACCAGCTGTGTAGGACAGGGATAAAAGCTGCTCATTGATCACAGAATGGTGGGGGCTGGAAGGGGCCTCTGGAGACCGCCAAGTCCACCCACCCCCCCGTTAAAGCAGGGTCACCCAGAGCAGGCTGCCCAGGATCACAACGTCCAGGCAGGTCTGGAATCTCAGAGAAGGTGACCCCCACAAGCTCTCTGGGCAGCTCGTTCCAGGGCTCTGACACTCACCTCTCGCCCTGCCCTTTAGGCTGTTCCTGCCTTAGTTACCCTCCATCCTGAAAGAGGGAAAGTGTCATCAGCTTTTGCCTTCTGAGCAGCAGGAGGGTGGACCAGAGAAAACTGACAGCACTTTGGATCTGGTCAGTGCTAGAAAAAAATACATTTGTTTTATTTGCCAAAAAACGCAAATCCTTTGAGAAGAAGACTGTGAGCATTCTGTGAGGCTGTGCAAAGGCCACCTCTTCTGCCAGAGCCAAGAGGGGATGGAAACTGGGACAGAGCTACACAGATTTCAGAGCAGTCTCCTTGCTGCCTGTTCCACTCTACTAGGGGCAACAGCTGGGGGCAGAGTCAATAGCAAGGAAATCCTACCCAAAATGCAAGCATTCCAGGCACCAGGAGACAATGGATATTTCCAGATACCTTCTCCGTATTGGAATCTTTTCTCTTGGCCACTTTGAAACCGTGTAAGGTAACCTTCAAAGCAGCCAAGCTGCGGTGTAGCAGTTCTGCTCAGCTAACCGTGAACGCTAATTGCAGGAAGAATGACCCGGCCAGGGCCGGAGGGCAGGAGCTCAACCAGCGGCCCCCAGGCTCCCTCCTGCTCCAGCAAACAATGCAGCAGGCTGCTGATGGGGAGCACTACGCAGCCTCCCTAGAGGGAACACCCCCAAACCTTGACAGAACTCGGGGGAGAAAAAGAAATCTCTTTAGCAAGGTAGCCTTGGGAAAGAAAGGATGAGTAAGAGAGAGCCTGGATGGACTTCTGCAGGCGTCTCGGCAGCGCCACGGCGCAGGCAGCGCTTTGGTTCCTTGTTGGGACTGTGCAAAGCACAGCTTGTCCCAGGACAGCCAAACCTTCAGCTTCCCTTGCTGCTTTAAGAGAGGAACCACTCCAGCTCTCCCCCTCTGCTCATCCCTTCCCCACGTCTTGCTGATCTCTTCTTTGCTGGGAAGGTTGTTCACAGAAGTGTCCTCACCGCAGGGAGCAATCATAAAATCACAGAACCACAGAATGCTTTAGGTTGGAAGGGACCTTTAAAGGTCATCTACTCCAACCCCCTGCAGTGAGCAGGGACATTTTCAACTAGATCAAGTTGCTCAGAGCCCTCTCCAACCTAACCTGGAATGTTTCCAGGGACGGGGCATTTACCACCTCGGCACAACCTGTGTCAGTATCTCACTGTCCCCACTGTAAAATGCTTTTTCCTTTTATCCAGTCTAAATCTCCCTCTTGAGTTTAACTCCTTCACCCCTTGTCCTGCCACAGGAGGCCTTGCTCAGAACTGGGCTGCTGGGCTAGCTGGACCGTCAGAGGACATTATTCATAGAACCAGAGAATCATAAAAGAAAGCAGGCTGGAAGAGAGCTCCAAGCTCACCCAGCCCAACCTAGCACCCAGCCCTGCCCAACCAACCAGACCATGGCACTAAGTGCCCCAGCCAGGCTTGGCTTCAACACCTCCAGCCACGGTGACTCCACCACCTCCCTGGGCAGCCCATTCCAATGCCAATCACTCTCTCTGGCAACAACTTCCTCCTAACATCCAGCATAGACCTCCCCTGGCACAACTCAACTGTACCCTTGTTCTGTTGCTGCTTGCCTGGCAGCAGAGCCCAACCCCACCTGGCTACAGCCTCCCTGCAGGCAGCTGCAGACAGCAATGAGCTCTGCCCTCAGCCTCCTCTTCTGCAGGCTGCACACCCCCAGCTCCCTCAGCCTCTCCTCACAGGGCTCTGCTCCAGGCCCCTCCCCAGCCTTGCTGCCCTTCTCTCAACACCTTCCAGCACCTCAACATCTCTCTTGAACTGAGGAGCCCAGAACTTACAAATGACTCAGACACATCCAGTACTGGCTTGAGACAAGATGGAGTTCAATGTGTTGAAGCCAAGCCTGGCTGGGGCACTTAGTGCCATGGTCTGGTTGATTGGCCAGGGCTGGGTGCTTGGTTGGGCTGGATGAGCTTGGAGGTCTCTTCCAGCCTGCTTGATTCTATGATTCTATGACTTTCCAGTGCTGCACTGACTTGTGAGTGCCAGGTGGGAGGTGATTCCACAAGGCCTGATGTCCAAAGATAGAGTTGCTGTCATCGTGCTGAAGCCAGAGTCTGCTCCCAAGTGCAGTGCCCTGAACAGCAGGGCTCCAAGTCAGCTCTGAAGCACAGAGACACTTGCAGAGGTTTCTAATGAGTTCAGTGGCAATCCAGCAGCCCTGTGCTGCCTGCACACCAGTACAGAACTGCAGAGTGTCAGAGGAAACAAAGGGGAAGCTTCTATTACTGGAGCAGGGGAGAAGTAGAAGTAATCAGAGGAGCTGTGCCTGGAAAGCCAGGCTGCCATCCTTCAAAAGCAGCACAAGTGCTCTCTGGCCCTTTTTTTCCAGCAGAGATTGGGATGGGATTCGCTGTGCCCTGGCTAAACCCTGCTCCCACTGAAAGCAAGAACGAGCCAGAGCTGAGTGCTTTTGGAAAGCAGAGCTATATTTTTCCGTTCCATGTGGGATGTGTGCAATGGGGCTCAGGAGAAGCCAAAGCCAGGCTTTCAGGCGACGGCTGCAAAGGCAGCAAACAAACACATAAACAAAGGCAATATCCTGCTGCTCTGAAACGGCTCCAGGAGAGGGCTGCGTTTGCTTCCCTGCAGAGCTGCTGCTCCGGCAGACAAACCCAGAGGATGGGAGAAGCTGGGGAGCAGAGTGCAGACCCCACTCCAGGGAAATCAGAGGAGGCTTTGGGTGTGCAGGACTCTGGTGGAGGCAGAGTAATGGACCAAGCCTGGTAGAAATGAGCAGGCAGAAATATTCAGTGCTAGAGCTTTCCCATCAGACAAACAGTAAACTCAGCAGCACGTTGTGCTGGTGCTGTCCAGCTTCAAAGGCACAGAAAACCTAATAAGGGAAAGAGAGGTCCTGGGATGAGTCAATTCCCCAAGGATCAGTGCTGGGCCCAGTCCTCTTTAATATCTTTATTGATAATTTGAATCAGGGGATAGAGTCCAGCATCAGTGAGTTTGCAGATGGCACCAAGCTAGGAGCAGCTGTGGAGCTCTTGGAGGGTAGGAGAGCCCTGCAGAGGGACCTGGCCAGGCTGGATGGGTGGGCAGAGGCCAAGGGGATGAGATTGAACAAGGCCAAGTGCAGGGTTCTGCACTTTGGCCAAAACAACCCCAAGCAGTACTACAGGCTGGGGCCAGAGTGGCTGAGAGCANGGCAGAGCTCATTGCTGTCTGCAGCTGCCTGAAGGGAGACTGTAGCCAGGTGGGGTTGGGCTCTGCTGCCAGGCACCCAGCAACACAAGAAGGGGACACAGCACAGCCTCAAGCTGTGGCAGGCGAGGTCTATGCTGGATGTTAGGAGGAAGTTGTTGCCAGAGAGAGTGATTGGCATTGGAATGGGCTGGCCAGGGAGGTGGTGGAGGTGTTGAAGCCAAGCCTGGCTGGGGCACTTAGTGCCATGGTCTGGTTGGTTGGCCAGGGCTGGGTGCTAGGTTGGGCTGGCTGAGCTTGGAGCTCTCTTCCAGCCTGCCTGGTTCAATGATTCTATGATTCCATGGACTGCCCTGCCAAAAGCTCCATCTGCCCAAGGAGATGATCTGCAGGAAGGTCAGCAGGGCAACGCTCTTGGCTTAGCCTGCTTCAACACATCCTCAGACAACTTTGCTTCTGGTTTGTTACCAAGGGGAGCCACAGCTGAGGCTGTCCTCATCCCTCGCAGCCCCAGGGGCGGCGCGAAGCACTCCACGCGGCAGTCGGACGCCTGCTAGCAGTGGCTGATGGGTTTTAGTGTGGCATGGGGCAGAGAAAAGCTCCAATTAGGCTTTAACCGCTGACTTAACAGCACGCCCTGTCGGGAGGCAGGAGTGCCTGTTAGCAGCAGCACAGAACTTCTCCACGTGGCTGATTGTCAGCGTTCTTTAGAGTCACACACAAACAAGGCTGGAGCACAATTACATCGCCCACAAGGACCCAAAATGCTTTTAACCTTTTCAAGGTGGAGAAAGAAAAAGAGCAAGGGGGGGGGGGGGGTGGAGAGAACTGGTGAAAGTGCTGTTGAATTAGGTCCAGCTAGCTTTTCTCTGCAAGTTTTTGTTTCATTTTAATCATGCTTCAGTCTGTTTCACAGCCTGTGGCCTCTTCAGACCTGTTACTCTTAAAGATATAGCAGATGCTTCCTAAATGGAGAGGAAATTGTAATGATGCAAATCCCTATTCACAGGGGCTTCCAAATAGGCTTGAGCACTACAAGCTGCACAGGGCAGGTGGGGTAGTGCTACTGACAAGCAGGGAAGGTAAACCTTGAGTACAAACAGACAAGCCAAGCACACAGGCCCCTCTGAAAGCTGGCAGTCAGCTCCCCATTTGCCTCTGAGGAAATGAGCTGTGACCAGCACTGAGTGTCCCTCTCAGCATCAGAAAGCTAAGCTTAACCGCTGACCTGCACCTAAAATCAGCTGCCTTAAACATGATAGTTTGGCCTTCATCCAAATATGTTAAAACCCTGCTCTGCAGACGTGCTGAAGCAACACTTGGAAGCCACAATACTTAGCCTGCTGTGGCTGCTCTGCTGCCACATGGAGCCGAGTCAAACCGGATGGAGACCGCACACTGCAGCTCACCTGCAGCCCTGACTGCAGCAGTGCCGCTGAGAGTCCTGCAGATTGGCTCTATCAGAAGCTCTGTTATTTGTTCCCTCCATCCTAGTAACTCATCTGGAGGGCAGGAGAGCCCTGCAGAGGGACC
>WAAF01020542.1:0-17515 GCA_013400475.1 Tricholaema leucomelas
AGGGGGGTTGGACTCGATGATCTCCCTGGGTTGCTTCCAACCCCTAATATCCTGTGAGAGGCACACAGATAGCCTTGCTGCTGGGCTGTTCCACCAGGACCATGAAACCCAAACAAACCCAGTCTTACCCCCAGCCTTGCCTGAGGAATTAGAGAAATGAGGCCATTTATGTCTTCACACGGGCGACTGAGCCTGGCAATGACCTTTGGTCACTTCAGAGCGGGGCTGGATTTGAAATGTGAACCAGAGACCAGGAGGTGAAAACCTCCATATCCCATTACAAATCCCCAGGGATGCCCAAGACTTGTCAAGTCACAGTGCTTTGCTGCTTATTTATTACTATTTTTCTATGATTGTAGCCATTGCCAGGGCTCATGTTACTGCTTGGGCAGTGGTCAGCTGCTGAGTGGCCTCTGGGGCCAGCTCTGCTGCTAGCAAGGCAAGGCTGGGAAAATACATTGGTTCTTCCCTGTCAGTGAGTAGGAACATCATGCTGGGTGACAGGGTCCCCAGGCTGGTGATACCCACAAGGAGATGAATTCACTGTTTAAGATAATGAAGTATACAGCTCTCACAGCTAAAGTATCCCTGAGCCATACTACAGTGAAATAAATGTCACATATTGAAGATGCAATACTGCACATTGGCTTATCCACAGCTCAACAGCACTTGCTGATGGATTATTAATGCTCTGAGACAGGAAAATCCTCTGTCTGGTTTGAGTTTGTCCTCTGAAATAACTGCAGAAGACCTGCATGTATTCGGCAAGTGATTTGACTGACTTTTATCCCAAGAAATGTCTAACCCATCAGATAACCACAGCTTCAGAGAAAAGCAGGAGACAGGGTGCATTTCTTTAAGAAAAAGAGCTGTATCTCTCTCTAAACAGAAAATTCCCTTTCATCCCTTTTAAGCCTGCTTCACTCCACTCCTTCACACTAATCATCTTATTTCTACTTTTGTGGTCTAAGAGGTATCAGATCATTTTGCAGAGTAGGGGCTGAGGCAAGCCCCTGGGTGGTCGGGGCAGTCTCCCCGGCGTGGCTTTACTGGATCAGCCCTGCAGACAGAGGGGCAGGTTCCCATGGACGAACAATGGGGTTTGCAAGATGATGTTTTATAGAAGAAGTTTTAGCACCCCTGTGTGGCATCACTCTGCTATGTGAGAGCTGAGCGGCACACGGAAAATCTGCTTTGGGCAGCCCGCAGCAGCTTGTGTCTGCCGGTGGAAATGCGACTCTGCCGGGAGGCTGAGCCCGAGAGATCTCCCCATTAGCAGCTCAGCCTCCGGAGAAAGCCACAAACCCACCTCACGGCAGCCACCGACACCGCAGGGCTCTCCGAGGTGGAGCTTCTCAGAGGTCCAGCAGGGTTTCCTGAAACAGAAGAGGAAAGAGTGTGCAGAGGGCACGCAGTGATGAACTCAGGCAGCTCCGTGTGCCCGGCTGTGACATTCAATGCCTTACAGGAGAAATGCTGAGAATTCACTTGTTCGTGATGTGGGACAGCTGATGGAGATTGCTGAAGCTGGCAAGAGCCAGGGACGCTGCACTGATTTCCATGCAGGTGCAGGGGCTCTGCTTGTTACCATGATGGTAAACTGGGTGACACTTTTACAAAGGTGAGAAAGTACTGCAGTGCATGTTTGCTGAGTACCCACAGGTTTGCCACCCAAAAGTATCCAGACATTGGTCAGTGAACCGAGAGAGAGGTCAAAGACCAGTAAAGACGAATAAATCAGAGTGTTGCTGCTTTAGGCACTATTTGACTGCTTTAGGCACTGTCTGCACTAAATAGGAATCCTTATACACTTCTGCAGATGTGATGCAGGCTGCCAAAATGCCTGCACTGTCTTGAAAATACCACCTTGAGTCTTACTGATTCTCAGTAGGATTTATGCTGTTAAATCAGGTCTGGAAACACCAGCCAAGAAGCCTGTGTTTTCTCCAGGGTCTATCTGAAGTTCATTGCTTCCAGGTGCAGGTAAAAGTGTAAAAAGTGGCTTCAGCAGCTCAGCTGATGGGAGGTAATTTGTGCATTCATGGTTTATTCTCAGCCTTTTGCTACTGGGAAGCTACTTGCCCCACCAAGCTGTCCTGCTTAGTGCTGAACTATTACTTCTGAGCAGCTCTCCTAGTCCATGCTGCCAGCAAAAAGAGCCTATGTGGGGTGAAACAGTGCTGAGTGCCTGATGCTCATCAGTCCAAATACATTCTGAGGGTTGTTCATGAAGACCAAAACTACAGAAAGAGAAATATGGGACTCAAAGAAAGTGCACCTAGTGCTGAATACTGGGAATTCCCAAGAGTGGAGCTCACTGGTGGCTCTTCACGCACAAAGCTAATCCAATAAAGCGAATTGTCCAGTGCAACCTTTCCAGTATGTATGGAATAGGATTAGCTTCAGGCTCAGTGAGCAAACACAACCTTTGTAACCAACTGCTTGTTTTAGCAGAAACATATTGTGGCCAACCTGAAATGGCAGCCTCAGTGAAGACAGAACAGAAGCTCCCAAGTTTCACAGAAACACCAGTCAGTCAAGTATACAATTATGATGATGCTGTTTATGGTCCTAAAACTTAGATTAGCTTCTAGTTAACATTACATATCTGTTCCAAGTGTTTGTTTTTGTTACTTGTGTCAGGAGCAGAGTCCAAAATACCTAGCACTACATATCAGCTTTGGGAATATCACATTTTTAGCCCAGTGGCTGAGTTGTGCTGTAGTGATTATAGACTTCTTGAAAACACAGACAAAGAATAAATTAGCTAAGCAGAAAAAATGTTCCATGTGAAATCTCTTTGAAACAATCAAAGCCTGCAGCCTTTGCAAAAGTATCCACAGGAACTGTGCGGTGTGGCTGTGCTGAGAACACTTCCATTTTAATGCCAGGTTTTTAACGATTTCCACTTTATGTCATGCTCTGACAAACCTGCAGGAGTTTGCTCTGGTCTGAGGAAGCAGTGTGCTGTGCCAGAAGAGGCGAGCAGCTGTAGAGGCGAGTGGAGGCAGGAAAACATGCTCAGCTTTTAGTGCACACAGCAGAGATCTTGGCCCAAGGGCTTTTCTGCACACTGCCTTGGAGCCCAGGGGCTCGTATAAGCCTCCCCTTTAGCCCTACAACCAAGGCTCTTCACAGAGATTCTGCTGCTTGCAAAAGATTCTGTCCATGGCACATGGTTGCCACAAAATGCCTCCTGGTCCCCACGGCAGCCAGGGCATCAGCCTGCCTTGCCCAGTTTGTGGAGCGAGGGGGCTTTAGCAGGTGGCTGGACTGATGCTCTCCAGTCAAAGTGTCAGATGCCAGGGGGCCAGGCTGGGCTGGGTGCTGCTGTCACCAAGAGAGGGTTTTTGGCTTAGCGAGTTCTTTAGGCATCTGGCAGGTATTCACAGCCTCGGGGGGCGGCGGGGTGGGGGGGGTGGAAGGAGCCGGTCCAGACAAATTTGACCTCCAGCATGTAGGCAGCACCAGGGAAGGGCCTGCCTTTACTACCAAATCCAGCAGGAAAAGCTTAGTAGTTTTGGGGGGCAGACCCTGCCTTGCTCCTGGAAAGGGGTGCCCCTGAAACAGCAAAGAGATGCTCAGGTGATCCCAGCCTTACCTGGAGACTTTTCTAATCAAGAAAAACCTGGGGGATGAGTGCCAAAGCAAAACAATGGTGGCTGTGACTTTAGAGAGCAAGACTTTGTGGGGGGCCTAAATTCAGGGGGCTCATGCTGGTTTTGTGGAGGGTAGCACTGCTACCTGCTAGACAGGGCCTGCTGCAGCCCCCATTGTGCTTCCCCCACAAGTCCTTTTCTGCAGATGATGGGAGAGCAGGTACAACCTGGGGCAATAACAGATTTTCCAGCATATTTCTGAAAGTCTTCTGCCTTAAATTATCAGGGCATCTCTGGACATGGGACTTCTCATCTCAAGTCCCTGCACTGTCCCCAACAGTCAAGTAAGGTATCTGGCAAGGGAGGGCTGGCAAGCGAGGGCTGACATGGAGCCTGATGGTGATCACTGCAAACAGAGACATCAGATGCCATGTCAAGGCCATATTTAAGTGTGGGTAATTACATTTCCCCATTTAAACTTCTGGCCAGTCTCAGCTGGATAAAATGTTCCCTTCCTAGCTGGAAGTGTTGCTGTCTCCTGGGAAACTGTGACAAAGTCAGGGGACAGCTGCTGCACAGAGAGGACTGACGTACTCGTGGCACCCGGCTGCCTGAGCCCAGGTACCCAGTGACAAGAGGCAGTGCTGCCAAGGGCTTGCTTACCTGCTGGGAGCCCCAAGAGTCTCTTTGAGCTTTGGCATAGCCTAACCCAGTGTCTGGCTGGTGAGAAACTGGTGGGATAGAGAAGTTTGAGCAAAGCTGGCTAAATTGCCAGCAGTGAAGTGCTTAGTATGGGACAGGAACAGAAGCCTCTGCCCATCTGAGTGCCTGTGCTCCTTGCAGGGCACACTGCCCCAGACACAAGATTTTGATACAGCTAAGTTTGCAAATGAGACCAAATCCAAAGATATCTGAGTCAAAGAGAAGCTGAGTCAGTGGCCCAAATTAGTGAAAGCTGGTGAAATGCAGCCTTTGCCTTTTCCTTCCCTGCAGCCCTGGTGAAGGGCACAGTCTCTCAAGTAGGTCTTTATAAACGATCAAAGCATCTGTGTGCCTTTTCAAGGAGTTGAGCTTCCACTCACAACCCCAAGTCCAGTTTAATAATGTAGCTTGTTAAATAAACAAGTGGCTACGCAGAGCCCCAGCACTGTGACGACGGAGAAGATCCGGCGTTCTCTTCCCACTCCAGCGCCAGCTGCTGATGGACATCTGTCTGTAAAACATTGGGCCTTTTCTTGTTTTTAATGGAAGAAATGCCTTTTCCTGGAGACCACCACCGAATACTGCTTTGCTGGGAAGGCTCCTTCACAATCCAAACAGAGAGCAAGTGAGCATAGAGGATCCATTACCCAAAAACTCAACAAAATCTTCCTCACCCATGAAAAGTGTATGCACAGTGGAGGACGATCTTGGGGATGGGGCTTGGAGGAGGGGGGCAGCTGTTCCTGGAGGGTGGTGCTCTGGGACCCACCAGAGGAAAATACTTCCATTTTTCTATCCGATAACTACTGCCTGCCTAACAAAAATAATCCCTTATTAAAGATAACAGGAATCTGGCTTGTATAATGTATTCACAGAGATTGATGTGCATCCAGTTTTCAGAGTTCCTAAACCTTCAGAGAGGCTAAAAGCCACAATATCTGCATGATGGAGGGGACAAGCTCTCTTGCAGACAGTCTGGCTTCACATTTTTGCATGTGCATTTGAAATGCAGCCTTAAATTTAACCTCAGCCACTAATATAGAGTTGTCAAGGTCTTAACCTGCCTGAAGATGTGGCCCATTGAGCCCTGCATATGCCAAGGAGTTGAGGGGTGCATGCATCTAACAATCTCTTTTGACCAAAGGCCACACTATCTTGACTCTCATCCTCTTATTAGACCTGAGATTTGTTTTACTAAGAAAATATGGAAAATGCAAATGCTCATAATATGTTCCTTTAAGTGAGCCAAATTCCACATTCTCTTCTGCTCTCAGATACCTCCACCAACAGCATTAGTTTGTCTAGTCTGCAAAAAGCACTGCAGGCTCTTAAAGCAAGAAAGCTCAGCAGAGATGCTGCTACTGTCCTCATGAGGGACTGCCCCAGAGTCCCTCACTGTGGACAGAGGCAGCCAGAGAGTTAGAAAAGCACTTGTGCTGCCACAGGTCACCTGGAGCCACCTCAATGCTGACACATGTCCCCTGAATCTGCTTTATGTAGGAAGGGATGGTTTCAATCTGACAGGTAAAATCAGCCCTTCTTATACATAGGCCCCGGAGGAGATATTGGTGGTGAGATAGATGCTAATTGCTAATGAGAAATGGTCCATCAGAACTGGCAGTGGCCCCAGCTCTGAGGTGGTAAATAACCCTAGTGCTTTTCTGGCAGGAAAGCAAAAATCTGCTTTTGTGTAATGGTCAGCAGAGGAGAACTCGACTGGAGCAACCTGGGGTACGCAGGGGAGGTCCCAGGGAGAAGGTTAATCCAGGAGCTGTTCTACTGTCTTGCAGGATTTGTGATCCATTTTTGTGTCTGGAAAAGGTTTACTTCAGTATAGGAAAGTTCCACCCAGCTTAGAATAGCTTTGGTTTTCCAAAACCAATTTGATATCATCAGAGATGATTTCACCCTTTGCCTCTTTGTGGGTGAAACTGCAGCTGAGCAACATTCTCAGGTTATGTAGAGACAAGTGCAGGAGAAATTCCTCCAGCTGAGAAGTGCTAAACTGCAGGGTCACCTTGCCAGTGTGAGGGTGGCAGAGGTGAGGAGATCCCCATGTAGGTCCCACCAAAGGTAGGTTCGAGAGTGCCCTCGATCCATGTGGCTCTTTACCAGGACATGGTTCTCCCACCCTGGGCTCCCTAAGCAATGACAAGACCACGAAAGCTCAGAGCCAGGATGTCCAACTCCTGGCTCTTTTCATCCCTGTTTTGCAGAGGTGAAAAGCAGTTTCCTCCTGGTAACACCCAGGAGCTGGCAACTTTCAGTCTGGAGTAATTTAATTTATTATGATTATGATGATGATTATTTTCTCTCCCAAAGAGCTGTGATAAAAATAACCCCCATGGAAAAAAAAAAAATCAACCTCTTGGAGGCCTGACGCAACCTTCACTCGCAGGAGCACCAGGACCGACAATACCATAATCACGATCTGAGGTATCACCAAGAAAAATAGGAAGCAGCCAAAGTAAGAAAAGGTCACGGCAAGCTGGCTGTAAACAGCCTTGCTCTGCAGAGCTCTCGGCTGCCCCGGTTTGATTGCTAGCAGGCGAGAGTGTGACGCTGCATTTTCGGCGCTGCAGGTATTTATTTTACACTCTGGCTCTGAGTCTGAGCCTCTGAATGTAAAAACAATCAGAAGGCTGAAGTGTAAATTCTCCCTGCTGATTTATTTACTGTTGTGTTTTTATAGCACCACATGGCTCTAAGTTTGCACTGGGCCCATTCAACCAAAACCCATGTCATACACTTCCAGAGAAATGAATGACTTTATAAATTCTCTACAATAATAATCCCACGTACAGGAATGCATGCAGAGAACACCCAGACGGGGCTGGAATGTTTTAAGAATATAATATTGTGCTTTTTTGGTCAGGGAAACACATTTCTCTCAGGGATATGTGGTGTGGCCCAGGCTCCAGCCCTGTCTGCCTACCACCTGTAATGAGCCCTTTGGGAGATTTTAGTTCAGGCCACCCAAACTGTGAGCTGGGCAAAGAGACATCAGCTCTACGAAGTTAACAGCCTTAATGAAGCCCGGCCCAGAGGAGACTCAAAACATCCACAGTGGGGAGAAAAAAAAAGAAAGAAAGGAAAGAAAAGGCTTTGATAGGAAAAACATCTGATCTGTGTTCTCTAATCTTTGCTTTGTTAGTTAAAGCATCTTTAAAGGGCTTAATAGCCCTGGAACAGGGATCTCTTTCTCTCCCTTCAGAAACACCAATTAGAAAAGCAGGAAACTGCTTCCAGAAAGGGGAACTCTTTAAAAGAAATTTTGACTTTAGCTCAAGGGATCTGATTGCCTCTTTTTCACAAGCTATTTTGCGCCCCCCGCCCCCGCAGTTGTGTGGCTGAGCAGCTCTTTTCTCCAGGCGAGGAAGCAGCTCCTGGTGCCAGTCTTGCTGAAGAAAAGTGAATGCAGTGGGGCATGGGGAGGAGAGATTCGTGGAATAAAGGGATGAGAAGACAACAGTGTTTCTCTTTACATGCAGAGAGAATAACATCCCTACGGTGTGGCAGTCTGAGAAGTAAGCATTCTGCATGTTGGGAGCGGGGAGGTGGTGAGCTGTGTCCCAGCACCCATGCTAATCTTGTGCAGTCAAGGCTCAGATGGGCACAGGTAGTGCTGCTGGTGGCAGATTACTTTGTCTTTGTGCTGATCTGTACTCCACACGGACAGAAAACTTCCCTTCACAGAGATGTCAGTGTTTAGAGCATGTGGGCAGCACACTTTCCCTGCACAGGGCTGGCACAGGCACAGTCAATACCCACGCAGCAGAAGGGCTGCAGCTTGATGCAGCTCAGTATGGCCAGCCAGGTTTTGCTGCTGTGAGAGATGGTCATAGAACTCCTGGTGACACCCTGGGGCCCATGGCCCATGGCCGCCCCTGCCCCAGGGACTGATGGTGGGAGCAGAGATGCTACTGCATCCTCTGGGGTCTTGGCTAAGTTGCAATCACCAGGACAGTGGTGGCTGCTGCTGCCATGGGAGTCCCTGCAGCTGGACTAAGCTGCTGATGGCTGCTCTCCTTCATGGCCATCATCCCTCAAGGCTGTCCTCTACTCCAGGCTGTATCCCAGCCCCACTCCAATCACAGCTGTTAAAAATTATAACCTCTGTCATCTTCACAGACCCTGTTAACCCAGAGCCTAGAAGGGAAACATCTGAACAAGCTCCTGGCTCTGTTCATTAAATTCCTGGACATGGTCCATGCTAGGATCTCTTTCTCTCTAGCAGAGTATTTTCCTTTGGACCTCAGGGATGTTACAACAGCTGTTTGTAAACAGTTTGCATCCAAAGTTAGCAAAGGGGTGAGCAGGGGAATCACATATCAGCTTTGTCCTCTTGAACATCTGAAAAATGTTGCAGCTACCTTGGCACTGCCATTGCAGATGGAAGAAGTCATCTGAAAATGCCAGTAACCATCAGGCAGCTGCCTGTGCCTGCCTCTGCCTGCAGATGCAGCCAGGATTGGTCTGTGGGATGCGGCCCTGCCAGGTCCCTGCCTGCTGGAGCCTCAAACTCATCTCAGAACCTGTGGCCAGGTAGAGGCCAGCAGATTTCTGGGGAAGGAAGGAGGCAGAAGCTAACAGAAGTGGTCAGAGCTGAGAAGCTGCAGGGTAGGTAAGTGCAGAGGAGACTAAGAGTGCTGATCACTTTGGAAAACCTGATGTCCCTCTGTGAAAGGCCTGTGTAGCTGTGGGGTGGCATAAAGCTGGGCTTGAATCCAAGCCCTGACAACCCTCCCCGTGTTCTGAGCCTCTTGTGAAGATAGAGACACTGAGTCCCTAATCAGATCAGCTGAGTTTTGTACCAGAAAGAGACAACTGGCAAAAAAAAAAAATCTCTACAAATGTCCTGCACCATAATAGAGAGAAAGAGATCTTGTCATTACTCCATGCTGGATTTCTGGATCTTAGAGAGGTCTGGCTTTCCTATACAGCCTGAAATGATCTGGTCCCTTTGGGAGCTCAGTCCCATCGCATGAAGCTGTCACAACAGTGATCTCTGGAGTCACCTGAGCTGGTGTAAAAGAGGGGCTTTGTGAAACTACGTGGCCCTGACATAAGACCTCAAATCTAGGACAGCCAGAGCTTGTCACCCTCAGGAAAAGCCACAGCAGTGGGTGCAGTAGGGCTGAGGGGCATCTGCAGGCCATCTGTGCTGGCAGAGCTTTTTCTGTCTCTTTTTCTTCTTAGGGTGCCCCTGAGATTGTGTTACCTGTCATCATTTCTGGGAACAAGTGTATTTTGAGAGGCATCATTAAAACTGTGTCCAGTGACAGGCTTCCATTCGTCCAACACCCAGAGTAACCTGAGTAAATGGAGCTGCAGCCTTTGCCAGGGACAGTGTTTGTTCCCCCAGGCTTTTCCCTCTAGAGATGACTCTGCTGCCTGCCTTCCCCCACTGTCACAGGTGGCACAATGCCTCCACACTCTTCTCTGCTGGCCCTGATTGACCTTCACTGTGTGCTGGCACAGCTCAGCCATTCTGACAGGTCCTTGAGTGTTTTTCTGGACATGATGGATTGGCACAGGCCATCAGCAGAACCCAGGATTTTTCTTTCCATGCTTTGCTGGCAGTCTTTCAGTTGATCCTGGGAGGACCTTATTTACTTTCTTCTTCAACTCAGTCTTGGTGTTAAAAATATTGGCACTGGTGCTGACACTGTACAGAGTATTTTTTCCAGCTCCAGTGAAAAGGTGAGTTATAACTCATTGTGCTCAGCCTGACATCAAATACTTGTGAGTGTAGACCTGTGTAGGTTGTGGAGTGTTTTGCATTCATCTGCTGGGGCTGCTGCTCGTTTTCTGATGTTGCTCAAACTGAAACACAGAAAGATGAAGTACAGGACCTCTGCAGACCTCAGGCATACAATCAGCAGCAGGAACTACCTGAGATGGGGCAAGGGGCTCTGCGATTACTGCTCTGGTGCCAGGTTAGTGCCAGGTATTTGCTGTGGAGTGCCACTGCAGTTTTCTCTAGACTGTCACCGATGGTACAGCTCTGGGCACTGAGGCTAGAATAGGATGAAAGTATGTGCAGAGATACTTTTGGATGTCACATCCTGAGGCAAACTGTCCAAAACCTGTGTTGCAAATAATTGCTCAGTAAGAGAAGGTGGAACCTGCCCTTGAACTTTCCCATACAACTAGGCAAAGGCAGAGAATTATTTTTACTTGTTGCTGTCTCCTCTCTTGGCCAGAGATTCCACTTGGTACCAGACACACTCTCTCTGCTGCTTTCTGCCACTCAGATGCTGCCTGGCTTGTCAGGCTGAAACAATACAGGACATGTTTTACAAGGTACTTCTGCAGTGGGGAGGGAGAATTTGTAATTTTATGGAGCTTGTAAACTGAACTTGTAAAGTCCTTTAAAGCCCATAGCTTGGCCATTTCATCCTACTGATGCTTAGGGATAAAGGCCAGCAAGAGCAGGGTTGAAAGGGGCTGAATTCTGGACAGGCTGGAGAGCCGGGGGAAGGCAAACCTTATGAAGTTCAATAAGGACAAGTCCTCCATCTGGGAAGGAATAACAATAGGCACCAGTACAGACTGGAGGCTGCCCTGCTGGAAAGCACCTCCATGGAGAAAGACCTTGGACTCCTGGCAGACAGCAAGTTCTGCATGGGCCAACAATGTGCTCTTGTGGCCAAGAGAGCCAATGGCATCCTGAGGTGCACCAACAACAGTGTGGCCAGCAGGTCTAGGGAAGTTCTTCTCCCCCTCTGCTCTGCCATGGTGAGATCACATCTGGAGCTTTCCAGCTCAAGAGAGACAGGAACCTGCTGGAAAGAATCCAGTGGAGAGCCATGAGGATGGCTGAGGGACTTGAGCATCTACCCTGTGAAGAAAGACTGAGAGTCCTGGGGCTGTTTAAGCCTGGAGAAGAGAAGACTATGAGGAGATCTCATCAATGTATACAAATATCTGACGGGTAGGTGTCAAGCGGATGGGGCCAATCTCTTTTCACTGGTCAGCAGCAATAAGGAGCAATGGCTACAAATTGGAAGACAGAAGGTTTCACCTCAACATGAGGAGAAACTTTTTTACAGCAATAAGGAGCAACGGCTACAAACTGGAAGATAGAAGGTTTCACCTCAACACGAGGAGAAACTTCTTTACAGTGAGAGTGACAGAGCACCGAAACAGGCTGCCCGGGTTGTGGAACCTCCTTCTCTGGAGACTTTCAAAACCTGCCTGGATGTGTTCCTGTGCAAACTGCCCTGTGTGATCCAGCCTTCGCAGCGGGGTTGGACTTGATGATCTCTTGAGGTCCCTTCCAACCTCTGAAGTTCTTTGATTCTGTGAAATACAGCAGGATCTGGGGAGAAAACTTGCATCTCTGGCAAGTTTTGTTTATATGCCTCAGAGACTGGGGTGAGTATCCCTGGGCTATGACAGCAGGGGAATGTCAGATACCTGCTAAAGCAGCCCCCAAAGAAGGCATAAATAGCCATCTATTGCAAAGCACCAACCATGACTGTAATTGAAGGCAAACAATAATAATGGTGAGTGTTACAACAGAGCTTCTAATAAAGCCTGCTCTGTGTCCTCAGCCAAGTGCTTTACCTGCCACTGTGGGCTCTGCAAGGTAATTATTCCATGGGTAGCCAGGATGATTGATGGAGATATTCATTAAACACAAACCTGACACTTTGCTCTCTAAGCCCAAGTAATCCAACCAGGCTGTCTCTGAACAGGGCACCCTACCCTCGGCACATTTTTAATGGGGGGTGTGGGGTGTGTATGTTTCAAAATAAAACCAGCAGTCAAGTAGCAGAGCCCAGACCTAACGGGGGGATCCCGGCTCGCTTCTGAGGGCCGAGGGCAGGTGCTCGGGCCAGAGCCAGCTGTGCACACACAGACCCTAAGCAGAGAGTATTAGGCTGTGACAGCTGCAGCTGGCTCTGAAATAAGCACCAAACATGAAGAGATTATGATAGATTTTGCTTGTATTATGAAACTGATTTTACATCATATAGAAGGCAAAAAATGTCTGCTTAAAGGGATGGAAATCTTCTTGCAGGGCCAGAGCCACCAAAGGAGCCAGCCTACTTCCTGCTTGTTTAGCTGGGAGAAGAGGAGGCTTAGGGGAGACCTTATTGCTGTCTACAACTACCTGAGGGGGGGTTGTAGCCAGGAGGAGGGTGGTTTCTTCTCTCAGGCAGCCAGCACCAGAACAAGAGGACACAGCCTCAAGCTACACCAGGGGAAATTTAGGCTCGAGGTGAGGAGAAAGTTCTTCACTGAGAGAGTCATTGGCTACTGGAATGGGCTGCCCAGGGAGGTGGTGGAGTCGCCGTCCCTGGAGCCGTTCAAGGCAGGATTGGACGTGGCACTTGGTGCCATGGTCTAGGCTTGAGCTCTGTGGTAACAGGTTGGACTTGATGATCTATGAGGTCTCTTCCAACCTTGGTGATACTGTGAGACTGTGAGACTGGTGGGGGTCAGGTTAACGAAGCACCTTCTCCGCACAGTGACTGGCTTGCAGGTACGGCACAGAACAAAGTATGTATCTGATGGTCTGGATTTAGTTTGAAAGAGAAACAAAACCCTTCTCCCTCTCCTCCCCCTCAGGAATTTAGATACACCTGAGCCACAGATTACTGAGCAATAGTGTTATTTCTGGTGCAAGTTCGTCTTGATCTTCCCCAGGCACTGGCCACTGCTGGAGGTAAGAGATGGGCCTTGGTAGAGCTGTGGTTGGGCTCAGGGCTTTCTCTCTGCACCTTGCCAAGCCTATCTAGCAAGGCTACTGGGTGGGAACCAGGGCCTCCTGGCCCTGCTGCAGAGCAAATATTCCCAAAGCTGGATGTTTTCTCTAGACTCTTTCAAAGTCAGTGAAAGGCTTGTGGCTCCCAAGGTGCATCCGACACCTCTGGGATGTTTCCTCACTTCCTGCACAAACCAGGTGTTGGCTGTGGTGCCTGGGGAAATCTGCCTGGGGAAGCAGGATGCATCATTGCTTCAGGCTCCTCTTATGGCACTATTTAGTCACTGGGGTTATGGGAAATAGCCTGAGCTCTCCAGGAACTGACAGTGGGACCCCATCCTGTTATCATGCTCTATGATAGCCCATCAGGAAATGACATAAATACCCTCGTTACTCTCCATTTTATTTTTCACCATTGTGAAGCATCTTTTTTGTTTTGTTTCTGCTGGTGGCAGGTGACCAGTTGCAGTGCCCTGGCTCCCCACATCCTGCTGGACAGGCTCTGCCTCTGTCCCTCTGAGAATCAGGCAAAGGATGTGCCTGTTTGCCAGTGTTTTTTCTTGCCGCCCGAGTGATGTTGCCTGGTCAGGAAACAAACCTGTTTGGAGAGTGGCAGGAAGGCAGACTTTTATTAAGCTGCCTGTGTGGAATATCCACAGCATGATGGGCACAGTGTGTCAGCTGGGCCAAGCACTGTGAGAATGGAAGTTCACACAAGTCTGGCTGTTGTGATCCAGAGTGACTCCAGGTCACTGACTCCTAGCAGCTGACCCCTTCCCTCTGGGAAACCTGCATCTTCCCGGAGTGACCTTTGCCACAACGTTTTTAATCTAACTTTTACACTTCGCATCCTGCCTATCCTGGAGGGGGAAGCTTCTTCTCTTTATGTTGTTTGAAAGATATAAAATATTACTGCAAGTTAATCACCCTCAGATTTCCACCCCAGCCTGCCCAGGCAATACAGGAAAGAGGCTCACCAGCTTGGGGCCACTGTCTCTCTATGCTGTGGTCATAAGCTCTTTGAGGACAACTCTTTGAGATATCTTGCACTGAGCAGACACCAGCCTGAGATCTAACAGAGAGGAATCCTCTTGCTCTCGTCCTTCTCCTAACAGCCCAGCACACAAAAAGCCAGGGAGACTCACAGAGCATTCTTCTGATTTATAATGGAACTGTGGTAGAGTATTTCTAGTTACCAGCTGTTTTGTTAATTTGCAATTTCTCCCATAATCTGTATATTTTTATCCCAGCTAGGGCATGGTCTGTGATATACAACAGAGAGCACTGCCATTAATCATGTGCAAGTGAAAGTACAAACTGCTTTTATTAGCTCTTAGAGTGCCAGGTCACATAAATTAACTGGAGCCTGCATTTAATGTGTCCTGAGCAGTGCCTCCTACCTTTTTTGATGGGACAACATGTCAGACAGGAACTTGTTCTATCTGCATTGGCAGCAGGACCATAGCCTCTTTCATGCTACCCTTGGGCTGACTTTTGCCCATGCTGTCAGACTGGGGTCTGTCTGGCAGTAAGAGAGGCACCCTGAATGTGGAGATGTCCAGGTGCTGTGGGGCAGGACCAAGTCACAATGAAGGGCATTGCTGAGTGATGTCCACACTGGGACATTCATTGGTGGGGCCAGGGCCCCAGCAGTGCTGGGATCCCAGAGCAACGTGTTTGAGACCCATGGCAAGAGGCAGATGCCACAGAAAGGTTTCAGATGCCTGATGTATTTGTGTGCCACTTTAGTGAGTGGCTTGTATGTCACTATTGGTAGCCAGGCCCTGTTTATTGCAGGGCTCCACTTTCTCTTAGCTCACCAGCTGCTGTGGGGATGAGCCAGTCCTCACCAGGGAGCTAACTGGGACATGAGCTCACTCACCCAGGGCTGCAGAACAAGAGGGTGATGGCAAAGCTCAACAGAAATAGCATCCATGACCTTAGCAGCAAGTTCTGCTAATGGGAACAATCTTACAAGCTGCAGTCCTAAGGGGAAGCCAGGAAGTTGCTGAGGCTCAGCACCCACTTCTCAGTTTGGGACTGTAGTGGGGACCCATGTGATGAGGTTGGTAGCACATCCTGACACCATCCAAGGGCCATGTGTCATGTTTAATTATCCTTCTGCTATACAAGTGAGAGGAGAGGCAGATGGAAATGGTGTCCTGCTGTTGTATTTCTGAAGCACTTACTTGCCTAGAGCTTTGGGAAACAAAACTATTCTCCATTTTAATTACAACAGCACTGCTGGGACTCTGCTGATGCTAGATGCTATATTTGCATTGAAGATGGCCTGCCTAGCCCTGAGAAAAGGGCTTTTTACTATTACTAGAGATTATAGGTGGGAGAAACTAAGGCAAAGTGAGATGATGCAGTGGGTATGCTACCAGCACATGCAGAACCAGGAGCCTGGACTGCATCTCTCGAAACTTGAGGGACATAACTGTGAGACCCAAGAAAAACTTCCTGAAATGATTTCACTGCAACCCAGCATTCTCTTGCATCTGAAACTCAGCTGCACAGGGTAAAGCTGTGATACAGGAAAAAAAAGAGAGTGATTCAGCTCTTTATAGGTTCCACTGCATCTGTGTTTCCTGTGGCACACAATGAGTAGCCCTCCAAGGGCTTGGGTTTTTTGGAAGGCAAGGGTGTAACCAATTCATTAGCTAGCCTCAGTAGCCCTGATTTGCATAGGATGCTCTTTTCTGTAACCCCAGAGTACCAGCAGTGGTTATAAACACGGGGTGGAGAGGGGTGAGGGTGGTGAAAACCACTGCACTCACACATGGGGCAGCGTGCTGATGGACAGGCTGTGCTTGCAGGGTCCTGGGCTCTGGGCAGCCTGCTGAGCTCCCACATGCTGTGGGAATCCCCCAAAGTGGCTCAGCAGCTTTCCCACAGGAATTCAGATGCCCCTGTGAGGGTCCTCCCCATATGGAGCTGTTGCTATTGGACAACACTGCCTCTATGAAATGTCATCCAGCTCCCAGATCAGAGCCTCTGATCCTGCACGTGCAGTCTAGACAGACTGTGTCTCAGTCCTGCAGCTCAGAGCCCCTGGCTTGGCAAATCTGGGGCAGCTGGAGCACAAAGTGGATGGATCATTTTTGTGTGTCCCAGCCCTCAAAGCATGCAGAAACTGCTCAAGTTCTGACACAGACTGGAGCAGCCTTCGGGCTGATCTAATCCATGCTGGCTGCCAAGCCCTTGAGCTTGATCTAGTATCACAGGAGGGCCCGTGCCCTCTCCTGACCTCAAATATCCTCTCTTGATCTTACTTGGATATCCAAGTTTTGCTCAGAACACCTCCAATTCTTCATAGTGCCATCAGAAGAACCTCAGCATGAGAACCAGATGTGGTACCTGCTCTCCTGTCACCCGTTCACTCATAGGCAGACTATTAATCTGAGCAGGGGTGTGTTATAAATGGTTTGATACGGATGTAAATCCCAGATCTAGAGTGTTGTTCTTGGCAGCCTCTTCCACAAGCTGGTGTGTAAAACTTTTTGCTGTCAAGTCTGCAAACAATTTGCTGGATCTCAGCACCTTCCATATGAACTTGTAGCGACCTAGTGTGAGAAAGATGGGCAATGCCTGACTAACCTGCTCCTTGTTTTGGAGAGCTGTGATATCTTTTTCTTTCCTTGTTCCAGATGAATGCATCTTTCTGGCTTGCCTTAGTTGCCCCTATGTTTCCCCAAACAGCTGCAGGTAAGATGCGTCTTCCTCTTCCTCATTGTGATGTTTCTACTATTTCCTCATTTTGCTCTGCATTTCTCTTCCAACTGCATAAGCAAAGAGAGAGAAGGGCTATACAGCCTTTAGGAAAGAGTATGTGGTATTAAGCCCTAGATTCTGCGGTACATTTGGATTTTCCTTTCCTTTTCTCTTTTAACTGAGAGCTCACAAACACAGAAATAGTCTACATCTATTTCACCAATGCCCACAGCAGTAGCAAGCCAAAAGAAAAAACGAAACCCTGCATATTTCAAGCAAGTTATGACTTATTTGGACAGTATGAGTTAGACCATTTATTGTCTAATCAAGTATTTTATTTCTGATGCAGATCAGGATCATCAGAAAGAAGCAAGAATCCTTTTCTGAGACTAAGAACTAAATAACTGAATAGCTCATATGGAAAGGAAGGTGGTTTTCCTGGCGCTGGCAATTAGCAGTTAACTGCTGCACTTTGAAACACAATTGTTTCTAGCATCTATCTATCTATCTATCTATCTGTCTATCTATCTATCTATCTATCTATCTATCTATCTATCTATCTATCTATCTATCCTCTCTGCTTACCTCTGCCCTAAGTCAATAGATGTAACTATCACAGTCTCACAGTTTCACCAAGGTTGGAAGAGACCTCATAGATCATCAAGTCCAACCTGTTACCACAGAGCTCAAGGCTAGACCATGGCACCAAGTGCCACGTCCAATCCTGCCTTGAACAGCTCCAGGGACGGCGACTCCACCACCTCCCTGGGCAGCCCATTCCAGT
>WAAF01020542.1:24019-206509 GCA_013400475.1 Tricholaema leucomelas
ACACAGTACTCAAGGTGTGGTCTAACCAGTGCAGAGTACAGGGGCAGAATGACCTCCCTGCTCCTGCTGGCCACACCATTCCTGATGCAGGCCAGGATGCCACTGGCTCTCTTGGCCACCTGGGCACACTGCTGGCTCATGTTCAGGCAGGTATCAATCAGCACCCCCAGATCCCTCTCTGTCTGGCTGCTCTCAGCCACTCCGACCCCAGCCTGTATCTCTGCATGGGGTTGTTGTGGCCAAAGTGCAGCACCCTGCACTTGGAGCTATTGAATGCCATCCCATTGGACTCTGCCCATCTGTCCTTTGTGCTGTGCACAGCAGATACTGAGATCAAGTGTAAGATTTTTTAGTATCAATGAGCCCAGTGCACAACATGAGGAATTAACCTAGTTTTGGCAATAGGTGTAAACCAAACCTGGTCAAGAAACCATTTCCAGTCAAGAGGCAAGAAGGAGAGCAATTAGTTTTGTCACATAGAGGAGAAATATTTACACTGGTCAAAGCAGGCCAAACAATCCCTACCTCAGTGGTAGGAGCAGAGAAAGATGAGAACTGGGCTAAATTTCAGCAGCTGAGCTATGGTAATCTCCTGAGGGGGAATCTTGTGCCTTGGGGATGTTTGCACTCAGTGAAAGAGAGAGGACTGCCCATATAAGTGTCAGGGACAGAAGAGGCAAAAAAAGCACAGACTTAATATCTCACCAGCTCACAGAGGAGGTGATAGAGAGATGGTGGGACAGAAGAGGGCATAAAATTGTGAGCTTTTATTAGGTGTGGATGATAACAAACGTGCTAGGCAATTGCTGCGCGTTTGACATCCCAGGAAAACTGACTCCAGATCTGGCACTTAGGGAAAACAAGCTCCCAAATTATAAAGCTCAAGAGTCTAAGCCAGTTCTTTATTGAATGATGCAGGAGATCAAATGAGAGAATTTGCTTCACCTGAATCAGCAAATCATTGCTAACTCATTGCTTGGGCTCATCTACACATAGAGCACGAGTATCTGCCTGGCCTGCTGGCCTCCCTAAGTGCTGTCTGAGTGCTTTGCAGCTCTTCAGCCACAAGTGTTGGGAGCAAGGTGTGAGATGCTGTACTGAAATCACCACCTGACAACTTCTAGGGGAGCTTGGGAAGCTCCCTGCAGCCTGTTCCCTCCCACAGTCTCTGACTCCCATGACCTCTCCACAGATGTGTAAATGGCACCTGAGAGGCCTGTGTGCAGAGCTGGTAATTTGTCCTCACCCAGTCTATCCCCCACCGGTATGCAGAAACATGCTTGGTGTGAGAAATGTGTCCCTGGCACGAAGCCAGGGCCCAAACAGACAAAGAAATAATGTTTACCCCCAGGGCCTTTTTGACAAACAATAAAAAAGCAATAGAGTCAAGATAGATTACGCGTCAGCTAAAATATTACCTCCTCCTGCCAATTCTTACAAAAGGAGGCAAAGCTGAGCTGCTCTTCACACTGAACTGAAACTTCTGTTAAAATACTCAAGCAAAACAATCATTTAGGCAGCATCTTTCTCTCTAGCCAATGACAATAATATGCTGGGTAAACCTTTATTGTGGCGGTCTGCATGAAGGGGTGCAACAGGCAGCTTGCTTTGACCACAGAGTCCCAAAAAAGACTTAGAGACTCATTTCAGACTTAGAACCTGGAATGAGTAGTCTGCTGATAGCATCTCTGCAAGCTGAGGAATGGATTAACTTCACCTCTGGCAGGTACAGAAAGCAGCTTTATATTGGTTGTTGACTTCCTTTTGTCCCATGCATAATCCACTCTCAAAGGCATCACGGAAACCATGGCCACCAGAGGGTACGGTAAGTGGGAACCCCAGGCTGCCTTCCCCTGAGCCAGCAAACAGCATGCCAGCTGCTGACTGGATGCCTGTGCTCACCTGAATGGGTTCTAACCACAAGGAGATGAATAGGCACCGTGTGAACATTTTATTCAACAAACTTGGCTCTGCTGCTGTGTGGAGGGTGAGGCATGTGATTTATTACTTACAAGAATTTGGACAGCCCCTGGCTCAACGTGAAAACTGGCAAGTGTCAGGAAACTCGGGAACTTTATACACATGATTATCAATGCCTTTTATTAGCAAACAGCTCTGATATCCTCCCTTTGGAAACAATGCCACTGGCCAAGCTGAGCAAAACACCCCTGTGGGCCCAAGGTGGCAAATCACACACTGTCGTTTGTAAATAGCCCAGAGACAAAGATTTGTCTGGGTAACATCAGCGAGAGGCAAAGGTTCTGCTTGGGAACAGATTAAGAAGAGGGTGCAAAGCCTGGGTGAGTTTCCAGCAGGTACCACCTACAGCAGCCTTGAACCCAGACGCGAAGCTGCAGCGAGCAGTAACTCTCCTATCACTCTGATCGAGCATCACTGAGAGTCTCAGTGGGTGTCTCTGCCCTGGCATGAGCTGACAGAGGAGAATCACTCCTTTTGCAGTGAAAAATACAACCAGGCAGATGAGATAAGCTTGAGATTGCTTCCTTGGCTCGGCAAACCTGTAACTTCCTGTTACAGAAAACTACTCTCTGCACTCAACAGAACCCAGTTTTGAATACTGAGCTTCCACATTGATTATCACACTAAAATATTTCTGTGAGTCAGCCAGATCTTGCTTACAACCCTCCACACTTGTCTAAACCCACAGATCTGGCAGTGAGACAAAATGTTTACTCACAAGCATCTGTAGCTGAAATGAAGAGTTCAGGTGGCATATATAAACTAAGCATTTGCTATATCAATTAAGCTTTATGCTGTGCTAGTTTGAGCCTAGCTAGAATGTTTTGGTGAGAAGAATTAGATCACAGGCTGAGAAATGAAAACAATGGTGAGGTCTACTTCGCTCACAGTCTTGCTGAGATGTGTAAAGAAGAAAGGCAAAACAAAGATAAAGTCACTTTTGCTCTGCACTTCGCTTGGGCACTTCATGCTGGGCTGTGCTCTCAGCTCTTTGCCTGCTGGAGAGATTGGTCTGCTGGCTGAACTCCATCTTGCTTTCTAACCTCATCCTCCACTTGCTTTGCTGGTTCACTTTGCTTCTTAATCCTCTTGGCCGAACCTCCATTCTTCCTTGGGACTGGGGTAAGGTTGAGAGGGGTAGGGGGAAGGTGAGGGGGTGGTTGAGAGCCCCTCCTGGGGACTCAGGTTTCTGGGAGGGGAGTTGTGTCTGTATTACCTTTTTACCTTGTAAATTTCTGTCTATAACTGTATATACTGTAAATATCTGCTTGTAAATTGTGCCAGCTGTAAATATAAGCTTCATTCATATTTCCAGAGCTGGCTGAGTCTAGTCTGGGTGATTTCTAAAGTGTGGGGGGAGGGGGACACCCAAACCATCACATATGTCAATCAATACAATTGAAGCATGGAGTCCTCCTGGATCTCCTGAAGCCCATGGGTGGAGTTTGCACATCAGTGATCACATAACAGTGATCACAGGTTGGACTGGGTGATCTTGGAGGTCTCTTCCAACCTGGTTGATTCTGTGAACTTATGATTCTATAATACAACATCACACTGTGCACAGACAGTGGATATTAAGTTCTGCAGGAAGAACCAAGTGGTTCCGCAGGAGAGTTTCACACTTGCTGCTGTCCTGCTTAGGAGTTAAGAGACCATTCAGACCTTAAACACATGCTCAGGGACAGATTGCAAGGTAAACTAAGGCACTTCAGTTTAATGGTGTTTAAGAGTGCAGTTAACAGGGGTTATTAACATAACCACTCTTCACTTAGAATCATAGAATCAACCAGGTTGGAAGAGACCTCCAGGATCATCCAGTCCAACCCTAACTTGGGTTAGAGGGAAAATAAACCATGGCTTTCATAGTAAGAATAGCAATGGAAAACTAAGAAGCATACCCAGAAGTAATGAACCCCATTATATCCAGGTATGAGCTCTCATAAACGTGAATTTCTGTGGTGAATTTGAAAAGAAAGAAAAGTAGCATATTTCTGTCTTTCAGTGATCCTGACAACCTCTCTGGCCTGTCAGAAACCAGGGACAACTTCCACCAGCCAAGAGCTTTAAGATCAGCAGAAGTGAGAGGTGTACGACCTGCTCCTGCCAGTTTTAAGGAAACTTTGGGGAATATGAGGGAAATTCCACAAGGCTGAAAAGAACTGCAAATTGTGCCAGCATTTGAAGAAGGGTAAATGGCAAAGCCCTTGGTGGCATTAAGTCAGTTAATCTGCTATTGATTCTGGGTTTGGTTGTGGAAAGACTGGTTCTGGACACAAGCACTGAGAAATTTAAAGGCAACATATTTCATGCCAGTCAGCATAGGTTTGTAGAAAACAGGTTTTGCCAAAGTCATGTTCTGTTGCTTTTTGATGGAATGGCAAGCTTCATTAATACTGATGTTGGTGTAATATAGAGTTTCTTGTAAGGCATGAGGTTTGCCTGCAAGACATTCTGATGACAATAGCAAGTGCTCTACCACAGCACTGGAACAGTTCTTAAGTTGATGACAATTAGGGAACTGATAGAACACAAAACAGATGTTAATGAGGAGCTGTGATGAAAGGTCTTAGAATCATAAAATCATAGAATCAACCAGGTTGGAAGAGACCTCCAAGATCATCCAGTCAAACCTAGCACCCAGCCCTATCCAGTCAGCTAGACCATGGCACTAAGTGCCCCATCCAGTCTTTTCTTGAACACCCCCAGGGACGGCGACTCCACCACCTCCCTGGGCAGCCTGGTGGTGTCCTAGCAGGCTCTGTTCTTGACCAGCTACTAGCCAGATTCTGACTTAAGGATACTGAACTAAATGTGAACATGAGTAGGTATAACACCAAGAAGTGGCTCAACAACTGAATGTGGTAATTGGTAACAAGAACAAAGTGCATCTCTATAGACTGCTATGAAGCTCTCCCTCCTTCGATCAATATGCACTTGAACTGACCAAATAAAAAACCCAAACAGCCAGTGGGAAACTGACAATCCCATTTCTGATATGTGAAGCTCTAAAACCTTCAGAAGGGACCTGGGGAGCACAAAACATCATCATAAAACTATGGCTAAGAGCATCTGAATGCAAAAAAGAGAAGACTACCACAAGAAGAGTAAAATGATAATGTCTTGGCCTGAGGAATTAGTGAAACTGCTGCAAGAAGCTTCTGCCCTGCTTTTGGATCCATCTTTCAAAAGGATGAGTAAAAAATCGGGGTGCACTCAGTAATGTACATCTAAATGAGACATGGTTTGGAAACTACACCAGATAATGAAAGGCTTACAGAATGTGATCTATGTAGTTCACTGAGCAGAAGCTGAGAGTAGACTTTGAGGAAAGCTGCAACATTTTCTGTGTTCATTTTCACTTGGAGTGAACCCAAAACTTAAAACCTGACATCTTTCATGAAATGGATCCCCTGCTCTCTGAGCTGTTCTCATCACAGTGATGCTCAATTCTACCAAATACTATGCCAAGTGTAACATGAAGCTGAATTTTAATTGGAGATTGATTAAGTTTCTTTCTAGGCAAATAATCTGCTAGCATGTGAAGCTACAGAATTACACACCCTGATGTCATGAACAATTTCTCCATGCATCCAAAGAGGCCATGTGGCTGAGAAATGGTTAGAGCAGGCAAGGACTAAGCCATGAGCATCCTGGGCTCTAATCCCACCTAAGCCCCTACCCAACATTTTGAACCTGAGCAAGTAATTTAACCCTCTCAGTCTCCAGCCCAGCCATAGAATTCTGCAAAAATCAAAATCTTGTTGAAAAACAGATGCTGCATCTTGGCTGAGCTTTGTGTTTCTAAAAAGCAGCTCAATGAAAAGGCCTGCTGGAGACTGCAGCAAGTGGATGGAGACTGCTGCAACTAGTGTCAATTCACACTATTCACATGGATTCTTAGCGATAAAGAGGAAGAGGCTTTCGTCTGATGATCAGTTTATCCCAGTAGCATCCCCAGAATTAAATTCACAATGCTGCCAGCAGCCAGCTTTGAGTTTTGTGTATTGACAGCCTGGGCAGAACCACTGTCCCAAGCAGGGGTGGCCAGCGGTAGGTGCTTTCTGGCTACCATCTATTTTGGAGCAGACCAGTGAGCCCTGCCATTGGAAAGCCTTCTGTTTCAGTTCATATTTATTCATGTGCTCGTTTTTCTTGTTTGGTGAATGTTGCATGTCAATATTTAGACATTGCTGTGGAAACAGCAGCACACATGCAAAGGGAAAGGAAAGAATAAGGAGGAGGGAAAGAACAGAAAGCAGTAGGAGGCTCGGCTGATCCAGCTGAAGGCTGTGCGGCCATCCAGCGAGACCTGGACAGACTGAGAGCTGGGCACAGAGGAACCAGATGAAGTTCTAAGAGGACAAGTGCAGAGTCCTGCATCTGGGGAGGAATAATAAACTGCACCAGTACAGGCTGGGAGGTGATCTGCTGGAAAGCAGACCTGTGGAGAGGGACCTGGAAGTCCTGGTGGATAACAAATTAACCATGGCACAGCAATGTGCCCTTGTGGCCAAGAAGGCCAATGGGATCCTGGGGTGTATTAGGAAGAGTGTGTCCAGCAGATCAAGGAAGGTTCTCCTCCCCCTCTACTCTGCCCTGCTGAGACCTCATCTTGAATATTGGGTTCAGTTTTGGGCTCCCCAGTTGAAGAGGGACAGGGATCTGCTGGAGAGGGTCCAGCAGAGGGCTATGAGGGTGATTAGGGGACAGGAGGGCCTCAGGAGAGGCTGAGGGACCTGGGACTTTTTAGCTTGGAGAAGAGAAGACTTAGAGGGGATTTGATAAATGTTTATAAGTATCTGAGAGCTGGTCAGGAATGGGGGGACAGGCTCTGCTCACTGCTCCCTGGGATAGGACAAGGAGCAATGGGTGTAAATTGCAGCAAAAGAGGTTCTGCCTCAACACAAGGGGGAACCTCTTTACTGTAAGGGTCACAGAGCACTGGAACAGGCTCCCCAGAGAGGTTGTGGAGTCTCCTTCTATGGAGACTCTCAAGGCCTGTGTGGATGTGTTCCTCTGTGATCTGTGTTAGATAGCATTGTCCTGCTCTGGCAGGGGGGTTAGATTTGATGACCTCCTTGGGTCCCTTCCAACCTCTAATATCTTGTGATCCTGTGATTTTAAGGAACAACCAAGTTGCCTGTGTTTGTCCATTTGATTTGGGAATGTGAGTTTGTTTTGCCCATGTGCTTGCAAAGAGAAACAGGAACTTAAAAGGAAAGTGGTATCAAACTGTTTACTTGAGACTGTGGGCAAGAGTGGGAGCCAGAACACCTGAGAACCCTACTGGGTGTTCTCTGTGCCTGCACAGCTCTCTGGAAGAGCTGCATGGGCCTAATGCTGCAACAGAACTGTGGTGCTTTCTGTCATCTCCCCTCCTGGCCATGGCTCATGGGGCAGCCTGACCTCCTCTTGAAGGGGTTCCCTTCTGTTCCTGTCACTAGGGTCTGAATCAAGGATGAGGGTGAGCAGCAAGGACCAGAGACATGCAGGAATGTAAGACTCTCCGGGTTGGACACTGAAGAATATAGCATCACTCACTCATAGACACAGTTCCTCTGCACAGCTTCTCTGCTTTCTTGTGGGTGATATCTGCAGGGTCAAACTGGTGAATGCAAAAGCCTCTTAAATTAGATGCTGGAAATCAATATAGAGGACCAGTGACCATCAAAGTATGCTATGTGTCTGACCTGCCTTGCTTCAATGCCCACTGTGCTTTGGGGCTGTGTGTTGTCTGAGAACGTTTCCAATCAAAGTTATATAGCTCTGAGTGCTGCTGGGCTGGAGGGATCAATCAGCTGCAAAGAGACAATGGAGCTCTGGAGCTCCTGACCTTCCCTTCACTTGCAACTTGCACTGAAAAAGCAGCAACAAGAAGAAGATAATACTCAAAGGGCTTTTGCTGATAAGACCTACAAAGGGTTACAAATGAAGTTTCAGTGAGTAAGATAAAAAAATGCTTAGGATTTTTTAAGCTTAAATTGCTGCAGATAATATGTACCTGATGCATAAGAAAACTTAATTGCCACTGGGAAAAGACTGGATTTTAATTACAAGAAAGGACATAGGAAAATTCTGTAAGTTTTATGTTTGAGCTATATTCAGCTGGGGGAGGGGGGAAATGAAAATGTGGTGACTGTGATCTCCATAGAATATTGTTTGCTTCATAAATAGCAAGAAATTAGGGGAAGCCTCTTTTGTTTCTGTTGGTGAGAGTGGAAGAGGGATATCTAGCTATGATTTGGAGAAAGAGCCATCAATATAGTGAAGGGTAGCTATTATCTGTTGCACTTGGCAATGGGTACATCCTGAGTAAAGACACAGGGATGTGCATGCAGAGACCTGAGGAAAAGTCTAACCTGAAAGAAAGGTCAGCTTGTGCTGCCAGTTAGGGCTGCAGGCTTTGTTCTGCTCTGGCTCTGCTCTTTCAGTATGACATTATCCTTTGTCAAAAATTGCCGAGTCTCAGTAAAACCCTGCAGAAAGGGGAGACTGCAACACCCCCAGGCTTTGGCAGCAGTTACAGAAAATATGTGTGTGTATATGTGTGTGTTTAGACTCTTGATTGCAAAAGAAAAATGGCATTAAGTTGGCACAAGAATGGAATTTTATACCTGTCAGTTTTTGCACAGGTCTGTAAATGGCAGAAACTTTCAACTTCTGCCAAAAAAGCATCAGGGTTCCAGATACAAAGCCAGAGAAATGATCTATGTAGACCAAATACAAGAATGTGATTTTGATCCCAATACAGTCACTTCGGGTGTTAGAGCTCACTACATCTGCAGAGACTTGGTATAATCTAAAACTGAAATAATTCTTGGTATGGAGAGTCACATCGAACATCTCAGATCACCCTGCAGCATATAAGCACCAACAGAAGACTCTTTAGGAGATGTATCTAAAGGCTGCTCAGACTTGCAATCACTGATGTTTGGGAGAAGGCTAATGTGACCTCTCAGAATCTAGAATGCGGGAACTGGAGACCAAGCACCATTATACACATGGCAAAGGTGATCTGCTGTTTGTCTTCCCCGTGAAACTGCTCTCCAGATTCATACCATGGTATCTGGGCATCTTCTGTCTTCTCACATGGGCAGGGATAAGCCTCCCTGTTTGGGCTAAGTGAAAGATGCAAAACCTAGTATTCATCAAAGCTGGCTTGTTAGCTGCAACCCAGCAGTGCATGGGGCCTTTGGTACAAGATCCTGGAGTGGCCTAGCACTAAGGAGGGAGGCACAAAACTGTCCTGCAGCAGATGTGGTAGCATGCCCTTTACATAGGTCTTGTTGTGATTCTCGTTCTAATAACTCAGGAGGGACCTAAATCTTCAAGTTCTTCCAGAATTCAACAGAGATAATTAAAGACAAGTGCCAAGCTGATTACAAGTCTTCCTAGGACTCAGACTAATCCTATTGGGTCCCAGCTCTGAGGAGATGTGTGGGTGAGGCTCCAGGCAGGTATCTGGGGCTGCTAGTCACCTTATCTGTTCTTCTCTGTGGCTCTCCAATTTCCATCAAGAAACTGAAGAAAGCAGCTTTTTGGTGACTGTGCCATGTTCCCATCCAGACCAACAACATCCTTTCTTGGAGAGGGTGTGTAACTTGTGCTGGGTCTGCACTGTGAACATTAAGTACATGCAGTCCCTTTTGAATCACAGGAAGTATGGAGGCTTTGGAGATTATCAGCCCATTATTAACATTTCAGAAAAATAGAAAGTGGTTTCCGCTTTATCTGTTTACTCTGGGGCTGATAAAATATTAACATGTTTCAGCCTCCACTGAATAATCCCTGGTCCTCGTATTCCCAGACATTATGGTGTGTGGCTTAAATGGATCACCCCAAACGAAGCTGTTTCTCTTGGCTACTGTCATACAGGAAGCTGATGAGAAAAAAGGTTGTTTGCACAGGATTTAAGCATTAAAAAAATAAATGATGAAAACGTGATGCAGAGGAAAACATCAGGCGAGTAGTAAAAGTGCTTTGCATGTGTGCAGCTGTTTCCTGGACATTTCTTTCTGTTGCAGGAGTGCCTGGTTAGGGGAAATTCCAGTTCACATACAATGCCAGTCTACCCAGAAAAAGGGCTCCGACTGCAGCGTATCGCCCTGGTTTGTGCAACAAGTGGTGGTGGTGATTTCACCACCTGCATGCCCACAGGCAGCAGTGCTTGTTTTGATTTGATCCTGCATGATTTGTAGGAAATAGTAGTAGATTCTTCCATCAGTTGGTTTATAGCAGGGCAGATGTTCCTGATGCTAAGTTTTGGGCCTGCCCAGATTAGATATTGGTCCAGATGTAATTTAGCACCTAAACTCCCTGGGCAAGTGGCTGGCTCTCGGTCGCACTGCCGCCAACGTGGCGTTTAGGGGGAGCTCCGGTGGAAAGAAGCAGAACTGCAAATCCAGAAGCAGATGTACTGGCACTGGCTGAGGGGCTCACAGCAGCCTTCTCTGTACATCCAGAACTTGTACTAAGTTTACAGTTCTTGAGAAATTCACGGTTTCCACCAGCTGGGCTGTTTTTCCAGGGTTAGAACAGTGCCAACAGGAGATGGGTACAGACTCCAGCAAGCCCAGATAAACTTTACATGTTTAGCATTTTCTCTTGGATAGAAACCCTAACTTGCTCCGAGCACTGGTATGGCTCATCACATGGCAGCCTCAGCAACGTTCAGTCCTCATCCGGAGGTGCTGGGAGCAAGACAAGTGCGAGCAGGGTTAGCTGGAGTTCCCATTCTGCTGAGCTGGCAGAAAGCCTCAAAGAAGCAGATGCAGGGGGACTGAAATGATAAATGGACTTTGGAAAGGAACCCAAACATGTACATACAAATTAGTATTTAACATACAGTTGCTATTTGCAAATTATTCCCTCGTGCTTTAGCTCTTGAATGAAAGCAACTGTGTTAGCTGAGCAAACAGTAGCAGAGGGAGCAGCAGAAATGCACCTATGCTCCTACCCACCGCTGGACCCTGGTGGCTCCATACATCAACCAGAACATTGACACAAGGCACCCAAAATGCTTCCCAGGCATGCTCTGAGAGCCACACAGCTGTGGTGTCCTCTCTCAGGCTACCAGGCACTCTAAGGCACATGAGCCACCCTTGCAAGCCGCTAGTCCAAGTCAGGGCCCTGGACTGTGGGGAAGGGGCTGGCGGGAAGTTGTACTGTCAGCACACAGGTGGCTGGGGAGACTAATGGCTGGGCGCTTGGCCAGGTGCTTGGGTGGAAGACAAGCTGGGTCACTATCCCAGGTTTTAATTGGGAAGGGATGTCATGGCAACACATGAATCACAAATAATTTGATAGCAAAAGGAACAAGCCACGGTGGCCCAACACCTGAGTAACCACCTTGATATCTGGAGTGACACAGTGGGCTTGACGTGGCAGGCCAAGCTCTGACACATGTTGTGAATCCTCCAGCTTCCCAGAACTTCTCCAAAGCTCAACAATCAAACAACTCCTTCCCAGTCTGGCCTGAGAGTCCCTGTGCTGAGAGCCTGCACTGCTTCTAGGGCTTTGGGAGGGACCAGGGCAGAAGTGAGGAAATCAAGGCTGGGTAGCATAGTGAGCACCTTTTGTGGTGCAGCCAACTCAGCCTGCAAGGCGCTGGGACAGCAGGTCCCAGCTGAGGAGCCTGCTTGCATTCTGTAAATAGGAAGAGCTGGTGAATAGCTGCCTCCTGCCATTGCTCCTGGCACCGTGTGCTAAGGGCTGTGGAAGGCAGGCAGATCGTGTGGTCGAGCACCCAGATGAGCACAGCCTCGGCTGTACTTCAGAGGGTCCTACCAGGAGGGGCAAAAGTCACTATCCTCCCCCTGACCCCAAGACAGGGCTGGAGTTTTGAGATACCGGAAAGGTGGTGTTACTCAGTGGCCCACATTTTGCAGGTCAGGTCTTTCCCAGCCAAAACAAGAGGAAAAGGATTACATTTCAAAATAGTTTCCCTTCCCTTTGGAGGGAGAAGTCAGAGGTAGAGCCAAGCAGCTGCTACTATGCATGATTTAAGGAGATAAGAAGTAGCAGCAAGAGGGAGAGACTGGGATTTATAGTATCAACCCTAAAAATAGCCATTTAGAGAAAGCCTAAGCCTGGCAGAGCCTCATTGGGAGTTGCCCCACGCACCATGGCTCAACTCAGTGGATGGCATCTAGGTGAGGAAGATTTGACATTGAAGAGTTTGTCTCCATCTTCACCACTTTAGCCTAAGGTACCAATGTACACCTCAGGTCAAAGTGTCTCAGCCCCTTGTGTGGATGTCCCTGGGAAACAGGTCACACTGAAATATGCTGAAAACAGAGCTGTCAACACAGCAGCTCACACCAGTTTATAAAAAGAAAGTTCAACCAAAGCCAATGTAACTTCCTCTTCGTGCACCTCTGAGCAGTGAAGTGACTTGCCCAAGCAGGTTGGTGGCAGACACTGGTGTGTAGAGGGGCTCTCCAGGCTGCATTTACAGCCAAACCCAGATGACATACCTAGGTTGGCAACCAGGCCTGGAAAGATCGCCTGCATGTTCAGTCTAGTCCTCTGCAATCACAGACAACCGTGTCATGCAAAACCATTTAACTTTGCTAACTGTGCTGCTCATCCTTTCCAATCTACCAGGAGTGGTTTTAGACCCTCTCCTGTCTGCTGGCGTCATCTTTGCTTTCCGTGCCAAAACAAAAGTCCCTGGGGCGGTGGGACCAACAAATACACATTCCAGAGCCAATCAGGAAAACTCATCTGCTCAAGAAGAGAAATCTAGAGACAAGCCCTAGTGAAAGTGAGATCAATAGGTATCAGTAAGCTGTCAGATGAGCTTTCTGCTCGCATTTGCTCTGTCTGTCACCCGGACACATAAAAAGACACTGCTGCTGTTGCACAGGTACACTTTGTGTACTCTGTCTTGTGAGGAAAAATGTGTCTCTATCAAGTATTTGGGTTAGAAGTTGTTAGGAAGTTGATTTGCTGTCCAAGAAAAAACCCAAAGTTTTCTATTTTCTTTATAATCCTTCTTTGACTTGCAAAAATAATTTCATTTCTTTTTGGTGATGGGAGAGAGTGAGATACTTCATAAGGGAATTTTTGCTGGCAAAAAAAAAGGCTGTTGCCTCTGGGGATTTCCATGCAGAGAGAAAGCAGAATATTTTCCACTAAAGCTAAAAGGTTTGATCCTTTCTGTTTGATTGTCTCTCCCAGTCTGCTCACTCACAATGCTAAGCATCATGTCATCCCAGTCTGTGCCCTGAACTAGCCTGGCTCTGACACTGTGTGCTGCCCAGCATGCCAGCCATTGCACACCTCATCCTCCTTGCCAGTGGCAGCAGAGGCTCGCTTGTAATGCTGGTTTTGCTCAGACTATCCACATGCTGTTTCTCATAAAACCTGATCTCGTTCCTTTTGATGCAGACGACAGGAACTGCTCCTGGTTTAAGTCACCCTGCTGGAGAGCACACACCACAACCAGCCTGCATTAACACTGTGGAACAGAAGAGAGGGACTCAGGAAGCCATAAATCAACTGTGTTGAGTTATGACATTGGTGACAAAGGAATGGTTTCTCCTCCATCAAGTCCAGCTGAAGGTACTTGGTCTTTGAAGGCACTGCAAAGGCTAGGCTGGCAGGCCCCACAGCAAAGCAAAGCGTGTTTATTTGTCCTAACTGCACTCCAGAAACAACCAGTGCTGCTAGGGATGGTTTACATGCAAGTCTAATAAATAGCATCAATAACACTGAAAAGTCATTGCTTTGGTAACACTGAGGCCCTACTGAAAGTCTCCATGTCACCACACTGGCATTATTCAGCCTCTTAAGCAAAACTAGCTCACCCCTAAAGAGGGAAAATGGATGAAGAGTAAAAGAGGCAATCGGGGCAAAGAGCAGTGGCAAGATGTTCACGGTCACAGAGCAGCTTGTCACTTCAGCAGTCCTGGTTCAGCATGTTATTCACTGCTCCTCACTAATCCCGCTATCATTATTCACATTATGAAAGTATCTGGCTTTGAAGCCTCTTAAATATTATTTGATCATTAAATCCCATGACAGAGAAGAGACAGGATGAGTGAGACCCAGGGAATCCAGGCCCAGTGTCCTGCAAAGCAACATCTGGTAGAAAAAGCCTCTCTTGCTGATGCGTTCCCAGAGGAGCCACAAGGCTGGTGCTTGGCTGAGCTGCAGGATGTTATCTGAGCTCCAAGCATACTTTGAGCTACCACATCTAACAAGCAGATTTTGTCACTATGGCCCCACAGTACTTCCAAGAAGGAAGTGTTGTGATGAAAGTAGCGTATCACCCATTGGACGGCCATAGAAACAACTCTGAGTCCAGGATGCCAGGCATTACTTTTCTACCCCAATCAAATAACGAGATGCCCACACAGGACTCTACATGGTATCAGAGATTCACCCACACAAGGAGTCTACCACCAGAGTAAGGAATCTGTCTGGATGGTAGAGGTGCAGCAGGGAGAGAAGGCAGATGGGCTGATTTGACTGCACACAGACACAGAGCTGTGTGGTTCCTACAAAAGAAGCATGGAGAGCTCATGGTGATCTCCTCTGTGCTGCTACTGGAAAGCTGAAGGATCTGGGCCAATATAACACCAGCGCTGAAACCGCATGCCCTCGGCCAGGCCATACAGAGCTTCCTCCACGGGCACAGCCTGGGGTAATGCACTGTTTGTCTAACTTGCCTAGTTTGTCTATGCACTCCAAAGCAAATAACTAAGCATGCATCTTGAACTCAGCTTGTAAAAAATGTCATGTCTCCCTGTTTACAAGAGATTTCTCTGTGATATTTGCTCAGACAGAAGGTAAAGTCACACCAGTGAAGCAAACAAGAAAGGAGAAAGAAGTCACACAAAACAGTGAAGATGAAGGTCCAAATCAGCACAGGAGAATGGAGGCTGTCGGATATGGTCACACCACCTCCCTCCCTCTCTCCCATGCATGAAGTTATTTGTGGTTGTGTTTTAACAGAGCTTCTCAGAGAAGCTTGCTCTTAGCCCACAGTGTGAGATGTGATCTTTTGGTCATATAGGTTCCTCATGTGGAGTCAGAAGGACATGGTATGTCTTTTCCTCCCTGGAAGAGGTCTGCAAATCTATGCACAGCACACCAGAGCCTGGAGCCCTTCCAATACCTGCACAGCCTTTGGAGGGAGATGGATGGTTGCACTGATCTCATGGGAAAGGTGGCAGCCTCTGTGCCTGCAAGGGGAAGCTGCCTGAAGGCTGGCGAGGCTCTGCAGAGCACTACAGCAGGATCAGGAATGCTTTTCATTCCTGCTGCTCCTGTGATGGAAACCCTCCTGCCACTGTGAAGTGAGTTGTGGATTCCCCTATTTGTTCCTGTTGGCTCCACAGACAGTAGATGATAAATTGAACACATTTGACACCACAGAGAAACTTCAGAGGTGACAGAAACCTCAGTGTGGGTTACACGTTGGGTGTGTGTTGGTCAGAAAACAGGTGTGAGTGACCAAGTGCTGTGGTCTGGCATGTAGCAGGTATGCAGCATGTAACTGACCCCAGCCAAGGGCCTGCAGGAGCGCTGGAAGGCCACAAAACTGGCTGCAGGTGGAGGTGGAGGGCTGTGGGGTGATGCCACACTTTATGGCACTCTTCCTGTAGCACACAGCATCTCCATGGGTATAGGAATGCTTCGCACACCCACTGAATAGCAAACCCCAGTGAGATACCCTGAGAGCAGCTGTTTCCTGCCTAACTTATCCCAGGGTGTAAATGATACCATGGGTTTGCCTTCTGCACAAAGGGATGAGGGTCAAGGTGTGGGCAGATTGAGTGAGGGAGTCAGCCCTGTGACATCATGTTTCCCAGGCAGGTTTGATTTGATACCTGTAGGTGAAGAGCCAGACCCTTGACTGTCAAACTAACCTGTTTCACAGACTCCAGCATGCAGCAGGCTACTGAGCAGATCCTAAAGAGCCTCTTCTCCCTTCAGGGCAGAAGGAAAGCTGCTGAGCTGAATTCAGAGAGAAGCTGACACAGATGTCTATGAAAGCTGGGTAGGGGATTTTTCTCATTTAGAGCACTGTGCAGCAGTGCCTATGCCACTGGGAGTGAAGAAAAACTAATATGGGTCTCTGATGCATTTGGGTCAGACAAGGTCATCACCAGACACATGGCTCTGCTTGCAGACACAGTGTGGGCCCTGATGGAGCACATGAAGGCTGCTGTGCCTTTAATCACAGTCTCACAGTATCACCAAGGTTGGAAGAGACCTCAGAGATCATCAAGTCCAACTCTTTACCACAGAGCTCAAGGCTAGACCATGGCACCAAGTGCCACGTCCAATCCTGCCTTGAACAGCTCCAGGGACGGCGACTCCACCACCTCCCTGGGCAGCCCATTCCAGTGGCCAATGACTCTCTCAGTGAAGAACTTTCTCCTCACCTCGAGCCTAAACTTCCCCTGGCGCAGCCTGAGGCTGTGTCCTCTCGTTCTGGCGCTGGCCACCTGAGAGAAGAGAGCAACCTCCCCCTGGCCACAACCACCCCTCAGGTAGTTGTAGACAGCAATAAGGTCTCCCCTGAGCCTCCTCTTCTCCAGGCTAAACAATCCCAGCTCCCTCAGCCTCTCCTCGTAGGGCTGTGCTCGAGGCCTCTCACCAGCCTCGTCGCCCTTCTCTGGACACGCTCAAGCATCTCAATGTCCCTTCTAAACTGGGGGGCCCAGAACTGAACACAGTACTCAAGGTGTGGTCTAACCAGTGCAGAGTACAGGGGCAGAATGACCTCCCTGCTCCTGCTGACCACACCATTCCTGATGCAGGCCAGGATGCCACTGGCTCTCTTGGCCACCTGGGCACACTGCTGGCTCATGTTCAGGTGGGTATCGATCAGCACCCCCAGATCCCTCTCTGTTTGGCTGCTCTCCAGCCACTCCGACCCCAGACTGTAGCTCTGCATGGGGTTGTTGTGGCCAAAGTGCAGCCCCCAGCACTTGGATTTATTGAACACCATCCCATTGGACTCTGCCCATCTGTCCAGGCGGTCAAGGTCCCACTGCAGAGCCCTTCTGCCCTCCAACCCAGCAACATCTGCCCCCAGCTTGGTGTCATCTGCAAACTTGCTGATGACTGACTCGATGCCCCTTTGCCCAGAGCACCAACTCTGCTGTGCTTCATTTTTCCTGGCTTGGTGCTGAAGGTCTGAACTGCTCGAGCCTACACAAACAGCTGCCTTTGAAAAGAACTTTGCCTTCCATCTCCAGCTGCACAGGAGAATGATCTTGTTAGGGTCTCAGCAGTTCTCCATAGTGCTCTATGCCACACATACACATTCCATTAATTCAAGAACTTGTTTATAAATAATTTTAAAAGCAAGCACATGGACAGGCAGAGAAGTAGAAGAGGCATCTCTATCCCTCAGGAACTGCTGGCTCCTGTCCATGGGATTTTCACAGAGCACTTTTATCTCATTAAAATTCTGTTTTTTCATGAGCCATGAAATGATTTTCTGTGCACAGAAAGGGTTCATAGTGCTCTCAGCTCTGAGCAAAGGAACCCACAGAGGGTGGCTGGGAGAAGCTGATGATACATCTGGACCCAAATAGAAAAAAAGGAGCAAGAACAAAGCTACCAACATCACCATGTCCTCGAGGGAAACATCAACCTCAACAGCACCATTTGGAGGCATCAGGAAGGCATCACTTATGGCTCCCAGCTCTGGCTGACACGGAGTCTAAGGAACAGTGGCAGACTGTTTCTCACAGCAGGAGCCCCACACTTGCCTCACTGTTCACCATCACTTTTTGGTGACCCTCTTGAGGAGAGAGCACATTCAGACACATTGCTCAGCAGGGTGAGAATCTGTTTCCTCCTTGGTGTGCACCTAACACCTAGCTTCAAGCCCCTTGCATGTCCCTTCGGGCTGGGGACCAGCAGTGCTGGACACAACCTAGGGCAGAGAGAGCTGCCCCAGTTGCAAAGATTCTCTCCATCCCTTCTAGCTGTCTCCTTTATAGAGCTAAAGCCCTGTTTACAGTACCCTGGAGCTGTGAAGCTCTTTGGGCAGAGCCAGAGTCTGCTCTTCAGCTGCTGGAGCTCCAGGAGTCTTCAACTCTCTGGAAAACGGAGTCTAAATACTACTCATTTGGAGAAGGCACAGGCTGAAGAGCATTTCTTCCTTAACTCCTACTCAAAAGGAGGACACTGATGCTAGCTGCCCTGTGCTGTCTGCCAGTCCTGTGCAGGCTGCAGACTACAGGGTCTGTCAGTCCTCCTCCAGTCCCTTGTCAGCAGGCTGGTCCATCACCCAACCTTCAGCGCCCTGCCACATTCCTCAAGCCGCGTGTTTTCACACCCGCAAAACTGCTCCCAGCAAAATATTTGAACAGCTCCTTCTCAAAACACCAGGAGATTAATATAAGGCACGTGTAGTGCTGTGGACACCTCTTCTAGCACATGGAGATGAGGAAGGTGCAATGAGTCCCACACTACTAGTAGGTGCCTCTCTTTTTTTCCAAGCAGTTATGGCCAGAGCATAATCTCCCAGCTAATACTTGAGAGATCTTAATGTTGCACAAACCTATCAGCTGGAGAGGACCTGGCTCCCAGCCTGTGAGCCTGACACTCCATGTTTAAAAGTTCAGATGGCTCAGTCCCAGTAGGTGAGCAGGACTCTTTCCACCCAACTGCTCCATGCAATCCCCACCACGGCCCATGCAGTGTGCTGTGTGCTCTGCTTATGCCTGCTCCTTCCAGCTCTTTGTGCCTTTTCCTTGCTGAGAGTGTTGATGTTGGATCAAGAAACAGAGCTTGTAATAAATGAAGCACAGACTTTTAGCTCCAAGAAACTTTGGAGAGACTCACGCAAGGCTAGAATTTGGCTTTCATTCTGAAAGCCAGGCTGCAGAAAACACCTCTTTGAGATCATTTTGCTATTACCTGGGTTACTTCTTCCCACCCTTTGGCAGGAGGCTACAGCGCCAGAAAGTGTCAATTTTCTCTCGCTATTGGGCCAAGAACATCCCTGGTACAAATTTATTGCTCTTAATAGGGCTGGGCCTTTAATTCCTGGTGCATACTTGTGAAGAATTTTGGCTTGTCACAGAGGAGTAGGAATTATTTTCCTCTCTACAGGTAGAGGCAGGTCCTCCTTTGGCTGAGAGCTCTGCAACATCCCAAGAAAAGAATTGCTGCAGTGCTCCCATAAAGGGGATTTGGAAACCCCATAAGCACCTGCCTGTGCTGGAAGCCAGAAGAGGAATGGCTGCTGTTCAGCATATGGAATTTTTTTTCTTACTTCTTCCCCCTTTTTTATTGCTTTGCTACTAGTTGAAGTGCTACTTTGGGATCAATCTGCTCCCAGCCCCCTGGGGAATTAGACAATAGAGTAAAGGGCTCCCATAATAAAGACTGGGCACTTCTGCCATTAAAGCCACTAACAGCTGAGTTAGGACTAAGGTTTCACAGTGAATTTTATGACTTAATCTCTTTCTTAAAGGGATCTGGTTTAAATGTTCATCAGGCTCAGTTGGCTGGGGTTTCTGCCATGGTTCTCTACACACAGGGCTGATGTTCTCACTGCTGCAAAAGCTGCTGCTGGTGGCTCCAGTCACCAATCAGGGAAGCGGCCACCGATAATGGCAGGCCACTAAATGTTTGTCCCTGAGAGGCTTCCTGGCAACTGGAAGAAATCTGTCTTCTGCATTCCAACTAACTCTGTCTGCAGAACAAATCTAGGCTTAATACAGCAGAGTGCAGCCAGGCCAGGAGCTCTGCTCATGGTTCTAAGGTAAAACTCCAAAGCCTGCGTCTCCCCGAGAGCATGAACAGTGTCTACCAAGGGGATGCTTTTTGCCCAGCTGCATTTGGCTACAGCTCCTCCTTCACAGGCATGACCATCTGTGGAGACCACTGTTACTGGAGTCCCTTTCTGTAAGGATGCCTCTGCACCCATCTTGGCAGCAGAAGCACTTTTACATCTAACCTGATCCCAAGTTGCAGTAGTTTCCCCTTGTGACATTTTTCCCAAGGACACCACTAACTTCCTCCTTCCCTGGGGGCTGCCACCCTGTGAAACCACCAGCAGCAGCACACAGTGGCTTGCAAGGTCAGGTGCAAGACTTTGTTTCAGGATATTGTTTGAGTTGTTCACATTACTGAACACTGCTTTTCTTGTGCAAGGAAATAAACCCAGTCTCTGATCAAAAATCCTCTTTGGCTTTCGGCTGACTGGTGCCATGGCTGCATCACATCTGCAAAGGAGGTTTTATGGCAGTTGGGAAAGCCCAAATAAGAACTCATGGGAGAATGAAAGACAATGCAAATTCAGATGTCTGCCTTTACCTCCCTACCAAACTCCTCTGGACTCAGTCATTATGGCACATTTGTGTCTGTAGTTTTACAAAGGGATCCTATTGTCCCAGGACAGGGGCCTGGCAGATCTGTCCCTTTCTCTACACATCCATTTCTGCTTTCTATGCTTTTCTGTGTCTCATGATGGTTTGTGTACATCTGAGAGTCTGCACTTGCACTCAGCAAACCAACTGCCTGAGGCCTTCATTGCACAGACACTTTATGAGCTGGTCTCCAGATAGATAAGGCTGCAGAGCTTAAACAGCTAGTTACAGTAATTAACATTTCTATCCACTCTGCCTAGAAGCAGCTTTTTCCTTGGCTTTAACTGCTTGCTTTTTCTCTTTATGAAGAAGAGAAGGTTGACTGCAGTCACATCCCAACTTTACAGTACAATGCCAGTTTAATGGCAATAGCACCCAAAATGCCTCCTGCCTTACAAACACCTGCCATTGGCTTTGTAGCAGGGGGACTCAGCACACAAGGGAGGCTTGATGCCTGAGTCTCAAGAGTCTTTGACTGACACACTGCCACTTCAAGAACTGCTGTCCTTATACACTGATTCCAAATTAGAGTTTTCACAAATGGAGCTTCTCTAATTGGTGACATTTGTTACATTGTGGACTTGGAACATTTGATTATAATGATTATTTGCTGGCATTGGAACATGGTTTATCAGGATTAGAGAGCTTCCATGACTTCAGTGACAGCAGGAACTTGGGATGAGTCTCGATCCCTGCCCCACAAGGGAAAGCAGGCAGCACTTGGTGGTTGTACAGAGCCTGGCAGCCTCCTGTGGCCTCCCAGGCTGACCACAGCATCCAGGCTCATGGAGAATGGGAAGAGCTGCAGCTCCTACAGTCTACTTCTGGGAGACTTCAAGGACAAAACCACAAATCCAAAGCAAGTCCAGCTTCTTAGTTCTGCTACTCACAGAATAATTTGCTAGTGGTCTTATTGTTGTTGCTATGGAATATCAGAATTAGATCACAAATTTATTCCCTATATTCACAGCTTGAAAATTCCTCACTTGTCCTCTTTTTTTCTTAAGTGCTTGATCCCTAATGGAATGTCTCTAAAACTGTCACCTGAATAGGAGTGAACATCCCTTGCAAAATGAACTGTGTCTCAAAACTGACCTTCTCTTTGTGCATTTAGAATAGCTAACTTTTCATTCTCAAAATCTAACGTTGGGTATTCAGGATTTTCAGTTGCAAAGGCACTGCAGTAGAATGGAAGGGGCAATCAGTTCATCTTGTGGATTGGTACAATGCTGGACAACAAAACAGAAGCAGCACAAACAACTTTCATCCTAGAAAACTCTGCTCATCTATTGTTCTCAGCATGGCCTTTGTTAGCTGAAGAAGCACAGAGATATTCAGAGCATCCTTCAGCACTGAACTTCCACTTTAAGCTACCAGACCACTGAACTTTTACCTTAAAAGAACTGAGCTCAAGAGTAGATATATGATGGTTTCTCTGGAGCCTCAGTTAGGGCAAGGAAATAAAGATAAGGGTAATAAAGGTGATAGCTGACACTAGAAAGGGGTAGCAAGGCTGCCATACTTTCAAAGTTCTGCAATATTAGCTCTATAAAAGTTTCTGACACACAAATGCTGGCAGTCAAACCCACCCATGCTGTAAGCTCTTATCAACATGAACCAAACCCTGCTATTAACCCAGTTAAGGCCAGGCAGCTCCCTCCTTACCCGTTCCAAGCACATTTATTACATTTTTACTCACACATATTACTTATTTAACAGAACATGACCAAAAGTAAACACAGCAACAGTGTGTCCAGGTGGCCAAGAGAGCCAATGGCATCCTGGCCTGGATCAGGAACAGTGTGGCCAGTAGGACGAGGGAAATTATTCTGCCCCTGTACTCAACACTGGTCAGGCCACACCTTGAGTGCTGTGTCCAGTTCTGGGCTCCTCAATTCAATAGAGATGTTGAGGTGCTGGAATGTGTCCAGAGAAAGGCAATGAAGATGGTGAAAGGCCTAGAACACAAACCCTATGAGGAGAGGCTGAGGGAGCTCGGGGGGTGCAGCCTGCAGAAGAGGAGGCTCAGGGCAGACCTCATTGATGTCTACAACTACCTGAAGGGAGACTGTAGCCAGGTGGAGTTGGTCTCTTCTCGCAGGCAACCAGCAACAGAACAAGGGGACACAGTCTCAAGTTGTGCCAGGGGAGGTATAGGCTGGATGTTAGGAAGAAGTTCTTCACAGAGAGAGTGATTGGCATTGGAATGGGCTGCCCAGGGAGGTGGTGGAGTCACCATCCCTGGAGGTGTTGAAGAAAAGCCTGGATGAGGCACTTAGTGCCATGGTCTGGTTGACTGGATAGGGCTGGGTGCTAGGTTGGACTGGATGATCTTGGAGGTCTCTTCCAATCTGGTTGATTCTATGATTCTATTATTCATCTTCAGGTATTTGTAGCTCAGTCAGAATCGAGGAGTAACAGAAATCTACAGTCCTTTGAGGACTTCTAACCCAGTTTGAAGACCCAGGAGACACAGGGAAAGGGGATGGGTGAGTGTTATTCTTTTCTTCGCTGTCCTGAAATAGTTCTGAGCTATTTAGGAAGGGATTTAAACTCAAGCTTTGGAAAAACAGATTATGTGAAACGCAGTATGTTGGAAAACCTGTGGTGGTTAAGTGGCTGCCTTGGAGACACATGCTCAGAAGATAAAGGAGCTCGAAGTTAGAAAGTCCATGGAAGCTGTATAATGAATTGTTTTCATCCAAGTCTTTTGCTTACATGTGTATGTGTGTCCTTTTCTCTTGGAGCTGGAGGAACTGTTCCAAGATGTGACCTCCACTCTGACATGAGACAAATATTTCATTATTTTCAAAGAGCAAAAGAAGCAATTTTTCTTAAAAATGGAGAACAGAAGCTGTAAACAGCACTGGTCCAGACAAACCACCTAGCTGGGTCAGCTCACTGGGGGAAACGGCTTTGAGAAGGGTCTAGAGAAGAGGTCTTAGGAGGAGCAGCTGAGGGAATTGGGATTTGTGAGAGTCCATTGCCTCAGGCCAGTGAAAACTTCTGAAAGAATCCAAAAAGTTGAATGAGAAAGAGACAGGTTTCAGAGGCCTCACAATCTTGTATTTCAACAAGATAAACAAAGCAAGATGTAGTGGAGCTCCAGAACTCGTCCCAAGAAATTGAGTTCTGCAAGTTATTTCCTGCCTTCCACCAAACGTAGCAAGAACAACACTTTCTGCTTTCTTCTTTCTGTGATCTGGTTTTCTAACAGATTTCACAGGAAAGGCCTTTGGAAGCTTCCTTGCTTGATGGTGGCTTACTCTGTTTCCTAAAGTCAAGATACTTCATAAAGTAAAGAAAATGCCATTACCAAGTACTCCGTGGTGGCCCTGATCAAGCTACACAACTTCAGGCAGTCAATGTCATCATTTCTTCATAGAATCATAGAATCAACCAGGTTGGAAGAGACCTCCAAGGTCATCCAGTCCAACCTAGCACACAACCCTAGCCAGTCAACCAGACCATGGCACTAAGTGCCTCATCCATGCTTTTCTTCAACACCTCCAGGGACGGTGACTCCACCACCTCCCTGGGCAGCCCATTCCAATGCCAATCACTCTCTCTGTGAAGAACTTCCTCCTAACACCCAGCCTATACTTCCCCTGGCACAACTTGAGACTGTGTCCCCTTGTTCTGTTGCTGCTTGTGCTGCTTGCCTGGGAGAAGAGACCAACCCCCACCTGGCTACAACCTCCCTTCAGGTAGTTGTAGACATCAATGAGGTCTGCCCTGAACCTCCTCCAGGCTGCACCCCCCCAGCTCCCTTAGCCTCTCCTCACAGGGCTGTGCTCCAGGCCCCTCACCAGCTTCGTTGCCCTTCCCTGGACACGTTCCAGTATCTCAACATCTCTCTTGAATTGAGGAGCCCAGAACTGGACACAGGACAGGACACACTTCCTCCACTGTGCCAGGAAATGCTGTGTCTCTTGTGGCAGCTGGGTATGTCCCAGGAGGAATGATTCTTCCAGGGGCTCACTACCTTGGTGACTTGTTCCTACCAGCCACCTTGCCCATACTTGGTCTAATGCACAAAGTGAGGAATTTCTAAATGACTCAGGAGATAATCAAATCTACTCTGAGGAGCAACCTTAACTGAATCTGGACTGCTCTACTGGCCATTTTCAGCCATATCCTGCATGAAAAGATTTTTTTCTTGACAATGATCACTCTGTGCTTTGCAGCAGGCATGTCTCACAGCAGTGGCTATGCAGTGGACCACAGCAGGCTCTTGTCTGTAAATAGATGTGAGGAAGCAAAGAATTGCAAGGCAGGAAATGGCCACTTGGCCCAATGAGCCTGGCCCTTTAAGTTTATCTCAAACGCACCTCCTTGCTTTGTCTTTGCATCTGCAAATCTCCTTTCTCCCCATAAAAATGTCTAGCTGTCTCTTAAACCCATTCAAAGTATTTGCTTAAGTGACCTAACTTGGCAGCAGCTCTATAGGGTTTGGGCTGGCCTGAGTGACATAATGCTGCTAGAATCCCCTGTTTATTTTTCATGTTGCCTGCAATCCTGCCATGCTGGGCTGGGCTGTAGCAGATAAACAACTCCTGTTCAGCCCACAGGAACCATCCACAGAAAACCCAGGACTGCTAGAAATGGCAGTGCTGACTCAGCATCCAAAACACTTCCCATGAAGTAACTGGAGTCATCCTCTCTGGAGATTGAGTAATGGTGCTTGCGGAAGAGCCATGTCTGGGTAGGCTTCTGAACTGGCTTTGGTTTGTTTCCAAGGACAGATGGAGAGAGCTTCTGCTGCCCTCTCACCTTAACCTCTCTCTTTTCTAGGCATACTGAGGAATCTCCAGTTTTTATTTGGCAAGTAGCCAATTTTAAATGGAGTCACAGTTTGATAGCAAAGGTTCTGTGACAGTTCTCTGCCTTTTGTGCTCCTTACAACTCTTCTTAGGGTAGACATCCACCTACTTGTTCTAACCTTACACTACTACTGCCATTTGCACTGTTTACCACAGTTTCTTTCCCTAGTGAAACACCAGTTCACCTATCTGCTCAGACCTGCCCCTGCTCTGCCTCCCACTGCAGTTTATAGCAGATAATTTGTTTCCCTTTATCTATTGTTGAATTGCTCTTATTGCTGCTGTTAAATATACACTGCCCCAAATGTATCAAGCTTGATGATGGGTCTGATGCAGTATATTTATACCTACCAATGCCCCTCAGTGCTCTTCACCCATTTTCAGTTGGCAGCCCTCCTCAGGTCTCTCTGTGGAACTGTACACCCCATAGCACAGTGAACTGAAGCCAGTGAGCTTGTCATCACATTCTCCTACTTACTTTTCCTGCATCCTGGAGAAGACTTCAAGCTAAAAATCATAATTAGGAGGAAACTTTATCAGAGGACATAGAACTTCATCCACCTGCACCATTGTGTACCAATGGTTATATATAATTTCTAAACCCTTAAAGTCACCAAAATAAATACTGCAACATGCAGCCTTTTGTGTTTTGTTGCAGCTTATACTCTTGTTGAACACACTGTCAACGACCTGCACTGTTCTCCTCTGCTAGCTGCCTCAGTGTCAGCTGAGCTGCAGTTGGGGGCGGGCAGCAACTAAAACCTCCAAGCATAACCTTTCCACATACACTATATTCTTAGGTTACAAGATAAATCCTGCATGTTATAAATGTGGCCTCACTAAGGCAATGTAATCATTGATATGAAAACTTATCTGAATATTAGGATCTCTTCAGTTCTGGTTATTTTCCATGTCCTGTGAACGGTTGCAAGATCCTGCAAAGGGAAAAATCCTTCTGCTCTTGATTCAAATCCCCTTCTCATAAAGATTTTTAAATGCTATTATTCCAGTTTTGCAAATAAGAACAAACCTTTAAAGCATGTGGAAACAGAATCACATTTTTAATGAGCCCTTTTGCCCCCCTCTAATTACTTTTTGGAGCATTTTAAATGACAGGGTTCCTGATGTAGGCATTCTGCAATCACTAAGACTATTGCTACTTGACTTTTTTTGGTTCATGTATTTTGAGCACTGCTGATGTGTTTTATGTCTAATGTTCCTGTCCTACACACATGTGCCAGTCCTTCACACATGTGCCAACCTGGCTTTTTACCTTGATCCTGGGTGCACCTGTGCCTTGACAGACCTGTGCCTTGACAGACAGGGGAAGGGCAACTGATGTCGACTACCTAGACCTGAGTAAGGCATTCGACTCTGTCCCACATGACATCCTGGTCACCAAACTGGAAAAGCACAGACTGGATGTGTGGAGCACTCACTGGATAAGGAATTGGCTGGATGGTGGCATGCAGAGAGTGGTGATCAATGGCACAATGTCCACCTGGCGACTGGTGACAAGTGGTGTTCCTCAGGGGTCAGTGCTGGGACCAGTGCTCTGTAACATCTTTGTCAGTGATATGGACAGAGGAATTGAGTGCACCCTCAGTAAGTTTGCAGATGACACCAAGCTGTGTGGTGCAGCTGACTTGCTGGAGGGCAGGGATGCCATCCAGAGGGACCTGGACAGGCTGGAGAGGTGGGCCCAGGCCAACCTCATGACGTTTAACAAGGCCAAGTGTAAGGTCCTGCACCTGGGTCGGTGCAATCCCAGGCACAGATACAGGCTGGGTGGTGAATGGCTGAGAGCAGCCCTGAGGAAAAGGACCTGGGGGTCTGGGTTGACGAAAAGCTCAACATGAGCCTGCAGTGTGCACATGCAGCCCAGACAGCAACCCTGTGCTGGGCTGCATCAAGAGCAGTGTGGCCAGCAGGGCAAGGGAGGGGATTCTCCCCCTTTACTCTGCTCTCCTCAGACCCCACCTGGAGTACTGTGTGCAGTTCTGGAGCCCCCAACACAAGAAGGACATGGAACTGCTGGAGCGGGTCCAGAGGAGAGCCACGAAGATGCTCAGAGGGCTGCAGCAGCTCTGCTATGAGGACAGGCTGAGAGAGTTGGGGCTCTGCAGCCTGGAGAAGAGAAGGCTTCGAGGAGACCTTATAGTGGCTTTCCAGTATCTGAAGGGAGCCTACAGGAAGGCTGGGGAGGGACTATTGACAAGGTCTGGTAATGTCAGGACGAGGGGGAATGGGTTTAAGCTGGAAGAGGGGAGATTCCGACTGGATGTTAGGAGGAAGTTCTTTACAGTGAGGGTGGTGAGGCACTGGCACAGGTTGCCCAGGGAGGTTGTGGATGCTTCCTCCCTGGAGGCGTTTAAGGCCAGGCTGGATGAGGCCTTGAGCAAGCTGCTCTAGTGGGAGGTGTCCCTGCCTATGGCAGGGGGTTGGAGCTGGATGATCCTTGAGGTCCCTTCCAACCTAAACCATTCTATGATTCTATGATTCTATGATTGTAAGAGGAGACTAGATCCTGCTCTTCCTGGAGAGCTTAGTTCTAGATCACTTCATTCAACTTCTAATAGAACTTACTTTCCATTTTCCCATCTGACTTCTTCTACTGGGCAAACCTCTTGTGTGTATTAAATTGTGCTGCCTAAAGCTGCTGCTTCATCATCAGTCTGTGTACAGAACATCCTGTGTTCGCAGAGATCTATGCAATGCTACAACCCAAAATTTCCCCATTAAGGAGTAAATCCCAGTTTGTGAAAGTCTGGGTGAACATTTGCCATAGCCTCAAGCCATTGCCCAAAAAGTTTTCTTTCACCCTACGTTTGGATTCCACATTCACTTCATTCAGCCTCTTCCACAGTCTGGCAAACAGCTAAAATTCTCTCAACAGCTTGGTATCAACTAATGCTCTATGAAAGAAAGCCTAACCCACATTTAACTCTGTGTAGGGGATACTCTCAAGAAGACCAACAGTACATAGGCAGTGGTGTCAAGAGTCCCTCTCTGCAGTGCCACAAGCCTGGGCAGCCTCACACTCTCCACACTTCTTTCCCACAGTTAAAGAGCTGCAGCTGGTGCCACCCTTACACATGGCCCAGCCAACCCAGGATGTGCTGCAGCTCCCATGTGTGCAGCTGTAGATGCTGAGCCAAGGGACACCCAAGTGAGGCTCATACACTCATTTAGCTCATTAGACTCAGACAGCTGTAGATTACAGAGGGAACAAGAAGAGAGACAAACCTACTAGAGAAAAGTAGAAAGGAAGGCCCCGAGGATGGCTGTGCTGTGATACTGCATCACTCGTTTCCACAGCATCATGTTTGACTTGCTCCTCTGCATCTAAGAACTTCTAAGCAGAAATCTGATCTGCACATTTGGGTTTCAAACAGGCCAAGTTCCTGCTGTAGCACTGCGTGTGTTTGGTATCCAGATCTGCATGGGAAGCAAGCTGCCTTTCACAGTAGGGGATCTGAATGCCTCTAGAAGATTTAAACATCTTGGCCTTTGTCATGGAGACCCGAGTGTGGCTTCACAAATTGCGATGGGCTAAAAGAAAGAGGAAGATGGGGAGATGGGAATAGTCTTCATAGAGGAGCTGGAAAAGAAGGGAGGAAGGCTGTTCCTGGTTGGTACATGCTTTTTTCCACTGTTGATGGCAGATAAATCACTGACACCCCCCCCTTTGCTGTCCCCGTGGCAGGTGTGCACAGAGCAGCTGCTCTTTGGGCTCTGTTGCCCTCTAGTAACATGTGTATGTTCTACCTACACCTCTGTCACAGCTGCTGAGAAATAAATCTCTGGACTCATTGGAAGGTGGATTCCCCATCACGTCATGGGGAGAGGTATTTTTGTGGGGAGAGAAATGAGAAGATAAGAGGAAAAAAAAGAGCTTTGCAGCAAGAAATGTGCAGAACAATATTCAAAGTCATAGTCCTGTCTTGCCATCCAGATGTTTCTAGAGACACCAAACCAGCACATACCAAACTCAGGGCTTCTCATTCCCACCAGACAGGCACTGCATGAGGAAAGGATATGTTCACTGTTTAACCTCATTTATTCCTTAGCAACCAAAAGCTCCCTGTATTTTCCCATCTTGGGGGCTTATGCACGGATCCCCATTCAGTGACATTCTCCCACCATGAATGATTAAGGAATCTGCATCTTTAAAAATTGCCAGATCCCATTTCTATTCCTAAATACAGTCCTATATAGAGAGATAAGCCTGGGAGGCCATGGGATTTTAGTTAATGATCCCTTTTTATGGGCCAAGAGGCAGTGCTATGAAAAGGAGGGCTGGGGCCACTTGTCCCCTTTCTGCCTGTGCTTTGCAGAGATTTATGAAACCATTTTTGCTGTTTTACCTTGCAGTGCTGTGTGGCAGACTGAGACAGGCTCTTGCCCTGGGATGTATTGCACAGCCATCTGCCAGGTCTTGGAAGGTACCTTCAGCACAGGCCAGTGCTAATGGGAAGAGAGGATGAACATCTTAATCCCTGGATGTAGCTGTGCCAGCAAGGCCATGCTGCAAAAGACTAGGTAGTGGGCAACTACCTCAAGGTAGAATCATGTCCAAGGCTGATTTGTGCAGGCTTCTCCTGAAAGAGCTGCCTGTTGCCTTGCATTCCCATTTTGGGTATTAATGGGATTTTACCTGTCATTCAACAGTAGTATAATTTTGTCTCAATGAAGGGAGGGCAAAGTGTGGATAGTTAACTGTTTAGCAAGCTCAGTACTGTGCAGAACTTTCCTTACCTAATAGAGCTCTTGAGTGGTTTACTTCATCTGCCTGCAACATTTTCCTCCCTGAACAGGGCTGAATGTACCTATTTAATTTCATGCTTAGGACCAACTCCATGATCAGTCCACAACAAATAAGGTAGATGAGATCCAATATCTCATCATCTGTATTCTTCTGTGAAAGCTGGTGGGACTACAAACTATAGGGCAGCAGAAAACAGCCATGAAATACGGAGTGTTCTTAGCAGTGCTGCTTGACCTCGGAGCCTGCAAGCTTAGGGAAAGCAGAGTGGAACCAGCAGAGCCAGCAGCTGGATTTAACTGCCCCAGCAGGAACTGGAAACAAATGAACAGACTAACTGAAATATACCTTCCCCTTCATCTCTCTGAATCAACACCCTGCTATTTACAGTAGTGTATAATAATATTGAATCAAGATTTGCATGGGACAATTTCTGTTCCACAGCACAAGATAACTTCCCAATAACTTCTTTTTTTCAGAGATGCGAAAACATTTACTTTAATGATAATGAAAAGAAAGTCAGTAAAATCCCTTTGTCCTGTCGTTTTGATCAGATAAACCATATCTACCAACTGTTAGAAGGAGGATTAACTTGGGCTGACATTTTGTTTTAATGTACTATGAGAAAAGCCCCGAGGCCAAAACATTTACGGGCCAAGTTTTAGTGTATGTTGATCTAATAGTTTCTCTGAAGAAAATGTCTTCAGAGCTGGCAGGTGTGTATTGGTTTTCTTTATTTCAGGTGTCTCCTAGCAAAATCTTAATTCATGGGTTTGGATACAAAATATTTCCAATGTTGTGGGAGTGAGGAACTCAGAAGCAGGACCGTTGGGTTCTCTTTCCAGTTGCTGAACAGGTTGTGATAGACAGGACTGTAGTAGTCTTGCCTGACTGTTCCACAGTCCTCAAGTTGGTGGGACAAGATCTCTCATATCCAAATGTTCCTCTGGTGTATTATTTGTAAGATCCCAGTCTTGCTCTGTCAGGCACTGCAGAAACTGTCTCTGCTAGGGACTAAATGGAAATACAGGTGCAAGGGGATGGACAGAGGTGGGTGAAGTCACCCAGCAGGTCTGGGACAAAGTCAGGTAAGGGTCCTCAGGTACTCCTAGCCCTACTCATGTGGCTGATCACCCTGAGCTGGCCATCCACCTCTGCCCAGTCTTCCTGGGGAGATGCCCATTTTGAGGTCTGCAGAAGACCAGGGGACAAGCCTAGCAAGCTGCTTGCCTTCTGCAAACTTAAGAGGAGAAAACAGGGCATTTGCTTTGCCTCTTATCAGAGATGTTAGACCACATGAGATAAAGTTATTAGCAAAAACATAACAGTTGTGCTCCAGTCAGACAGCAGAGCAGATAAACCACTTATCATGTCTGCTTTTTTATAGAGGTTGCCTCACTGCTACTATAATTTTCTGTTAATATTATATACAGAATGGATAGCACTTTATTTTTGATGGACAGGTCCTTTCCACTTGCCCTTTTCTTAACAAGTTGTCTTTTTTCCTCTTTCAGTTGGTGGATGTTCCCTCTAAAGTCCTCAGTTTTGCTGCTTCATTTTTCTCTTTCAGGTCCACTTCATCCCAGTGGTTTTGATGGCATTTTTTAATAGTTCTTTGCCTTCTGTTGTCTCTCTTTCAACAGAGATGCTGGTCTAGAAGATAGGTTTTCAACAGTGGCAGCATCAAATGGGACAGCTTGCCTTTCATCCAAAACCTTGTTCTATACTTGATGAGCATTGAACCTTCTGTGTTCTTGGGAAAGAAAAATTCCATGGCTTAGCTGTGCATTTCTGAGGATGATTCTCCAGAAGGTGTGTTTCTGCTCTGCAGGTACCCAGTTAGAGCTCTCCTTTCCTTGCCATTTCTGTGTGCAATGGGACATGAGTTGCCAGAGAATTGGGCCTGGACACCAGAATTGTGCAAATCCAGCTTCTAGGCAGCCTGACTATGACCTCCTTTGTGCCCAGATATCCACATGCCTTGTGCATGTGAAATAGTTTGGCAAATTCCTTCTTTCTCACCAGTATCCCTCTTCTTGAATCCCTCATGGTTTCTTCTGTGAATAGCTCAGAGCTGTGCTGCTTGCTTCCTGTGGCACTGGAACATGATTCCTCCACACACGATGTCCTGTTTAAGCCAGGCCTCCATCAAACTGCATTTTGTCCCTCTTCAGTACTCTGAAGTATAATTAAATGCCTGCTTTTATCAAACTAAATAAAATTACAAGAATCAGTGAGCATCAGAGCTCTCTGGTGACCTGCTTGCAAAGGCAAGTTCCTTGAATAGTCCCTGCTGCAGGCTCTTTTTTTTTTTTTGACATCAAAGTTCATGACTCTGAGAATGTAAAAGCACCTTCATGCAAACAAAAATTTGGCCCTAAATTATGAAGTGCTAATCCTGTACCACTGAAATTAGTGAGAGATTAGTCACTACTTTCAAAGGGCAGAGGGTCAGGCTCTAGCAGAAGAGTGCAGTCATCCTCAATGTATCATGCACATTTTCATGGGGCAGCTTTTGAGATGCAGCAAAGATCCCAACATGGCCAAGTTAAAGGGTGTGTAGAACCCCCCCCTTCAGAACCATCTGCATTCTCCTTATCATGCCATGCCAAGTCAAGCTGAAAATTTGGGTCGTTACCATGCAGATTATAACTAATTTCATACATATGATTTTGAAAGAGATCACTTTACAGGGCCTTTGCACAGGGATTACTTACAATCCTCCTTGAGGGGTGATCTCAAAAGTTTTTTTCTCAGTATGATAGATTGATTTTTCTTTTGGGATGATTACAGCAGAGATCTTGACAGGTCCTCCTATAAAGGGTCAAGTCCTGCTCCTGGAAAGATGGCAGTTGGCATCTGGCAGCCTGAAAATGGGACAGGCATTTTTAAAAACCAAACACTGAGCCATAGCACCACTATGAAATGCCTGGATGCAAATGTACTTGTCCAGCCCTCTGGTTCTCATATGCACCATTTCCAGGAGTTCTCTTTCCTAGAATAGCAAAAATCTCTGAGTAATATTATTTGGCTGCCCTCAGAGTACCTCAGCCCAAGCAGGACATATCTTAAATACTTTTTTAATCCCTTCCCTTCTGTGGTGTATAATACCTTGTGTATGCCACGTTGGTACACTGGCCTCTGGACTTAGAGCCCAGTGAGAGGCTGCATTCTTGTGCTCATCAGGGACCAATGGCTTGGGACATTGTTGGACTTCCCTGAATTTTCACCAGTCTAGGCTTTAGGGATGCTTTTTTGGTGATATCCAGGTACATCAAGAGCACATGTGAGACCCATACTTGTGGCAAGCTGAGCAGAACAAGTGTTTGGGTTTTTTTTCCTAGTCAGCTGAATTTCTCCTTTATAAACCCAGAGCGGAAGAGGCCTTGCCCAGGGGCAGAGCCAGGCTGCTCTGTGGCAGAGGCTGGCAGTACCTGGGCACTGTGTTCTGCAATCCAGATGCTTCCTTCTTCATTCCAGAAAAAAACATGCAGCCCTCAAAAGCTGAACTTTGTCAGTGGATGTGGTTTCTTTATAAGCACTGGCTTGGTTTGTGATGCTGTACTACTGGGTCACTTTGGCTCTGCTTCATCTGAAAGCCCCATTTATTGATGACTTCTAAAGACAGTCTAAATGCTTAAACCCATGCATTGTATGCAAACAAATAAGATTATTATGAATGGTTACAACAGGATCAGAGAAAGATGTCACAGAATGATTTGAAGGACTTCATGGATGCTGTAGCAGTCACTAACAATCAGCTGCCCTAGCTGTCATTTACTAACAACTTACATTGTTACTTACTACTGTGTGCAGTTCTGGAGCCCCCAATACAAGAAGGACATGGAACTGCTGGAGCGGGTCCAAAGGAGAGCCACGAAGATGATCAGAGGGCTGGAGCAGCTCTGCTATGAGGACAGGCTGAGAGAGTTGGGGCTCTTCAGCCTGGAGAGGAGAAGGCTTCGAGGAGACCTTAGAGTGGCTTTCCAGTATTTGAAGGGAGCCTACAGGAAAGCTGGGGAGGGACTATTTACATGGTCTAGTAATGTTAGGACGAGGGGGAATGGGTTTAAGCTGGAAGAGGGGAGATTTAGACTGGATGTTAGGAGGAAGTTCTTTACAGTGAGGGTGGTAAGACACTGGCACAGGTTGCCCAGGGAGGTTGTGGATGCTTCCTCCCTGGAGGTGTTTAAGGTCAGGCTGGATGAGGCCTTGGGCGAGCTGCTCTAGTGGGAGGTGTCCCTGCCTGTGGCAGGGGGTTGGAGCTGGATGATCCTTGAGGTCCCTTCCAACCTAAACCATTCTATGATTCTATGATTCTATGATTGTACATGTCAGTAGAGAATACAAAATAGGGCCAGATTTTCTATTTGCAGTCCCAGGAATCCTCAGCTTGAACTTGATAGATCCCCTTAAAGACCCCAAGACACACAATTAGGAACAATAGCTCTGGTATGTTTCCCTTTCACAACCACCAGGCAAATGAACTGTGACACAGGGAGCAGTTTGGGGGCCTTTTTCAGCCTCTGCCGAACGTCCAGGTAACCTGGAACACGAAGTTCAAAATTTGCATTCGTACGTTTCCAAGTCTGAGAGTGTAAGAAGTATGTGAAGGGGAAATCTGCAGTGAAATGTGTGTGTTTTAGCTATTAAACAAGGTCAAAAGTATTTATTTACCTGACAGTGATACAACCCTACGAGTTCTTAATACAACCTGAACTCCAAACCCCTTTTCACTGAATAAAACGGTAGGAGAAAAAAGCAAAGTGGCACCACTTGGTGAAAGAAGAACCAAGCAGTGATGGGTGCTTGGGAACTGGTCAGGCCAGCTGCCAGCTCTACAGGGAAAAGAAGCTGCAAGTCTCGTTGTGAAAATGCACCCACACAAACCCTTAGGGTCCACGGTATTTCGGGCTCCAGTGAAAGCAGAATAACTTTGACTCAGCTGCAGAAGCACTTAGGAGTTGTGTGGGAGTCCCCAGAACACGTAACAAATCATGGAGTAACAAAGAGAATTAAGAGGTAGTAATATGATACATGATTTAAGAACATGCACTCAATATTGCATTAAGCCCTTCTCCCCATTCACCCTACAGCCAGTCCTTCTGCTATAAAATGGTAGCAGGGGCCAAATTCTACTCCTGCATTAATAGCAATGAGCAGGAATTGCAATGGAGTTACGTTAGAACAAGCCTGGGATGGTGAGAGGAGCCTGAAGCCAGGCAGCAATGTGGTCAGGGCATGCCCAGGAGGGGATGGGGTGAGCAGGTCTCCTGACACAGTTGTCAGTGTAGGCAGACAGGCCCTAATTGGTCTGATCTGATTGCTTTTTCCAAAAGCTTTGAACTTTGCACAGGATGCCTTGGGCCTGCCGGAGCCGTGGCTTTGGTGGGGAATTAACACAATGGCTGGGCTGACCTCCCCCCTCCGCCCCCAGTTGAATTTTATTATCTCACGGGCAATGATTTGGTGATGAATGACTGACAGGTGTGATCAGCTGACGGGACTGGCTGGGGATGGTACACATACACTGCAGTTTTAGCAGACCATAATGTATTCTGCAGTGGGCAAAGGATAAAGCTGGTAAAACATTTGTTTTAAGTCTTAAAATATCAAATTCCTCATAACTATGGGCTTCCTAAAACTGGCTCTGGTAATTACAAGTGTTGAGCCATGAATAATTTCATGCTAGGAGGTGCATGAATTTTAAACTCCTCCTGCCTCCTCCAGACATTGCGAAAGCACATTACCAGTGAGGACAAGTTTATGATCTTATCCAGGACAACTGCTGCAATAATATGAAATGAAAACCAAGACAAAAATGTCATTGTGTGCTCACTCTGTACAAAGGGATCCTGCAGAAAACTCCCTTTGCAGCCTGAGACCAGGAGTAGTGCTCCAAAGGTGCGAGAAAGATTTATGGAGCCGTTCCAAGTACATGGTTCAGACCCTGCCAGATCCGGCCGTTTGCAGCCTGCTGTCTAGGGACTGCTTCAAGGAGCAGGGAGGAGTTTTGACATCACTGTCCCTATGATGGTTTGCATTTAATAGCTTCAGCCAGAGTTTCACAAAAATCCACTGAGACCAGGGTGATCCAGATGTGGCATGCTTGGTCCCAGAAGAATTATGCTGCACTCAGGGGTACTCAGGTTTATAGTCTCACTGTCATTAAGTTCATGGTAGTGGCGTAAGGATCTATTTGGCAAGCTCTCTCTGCTTAACATCTGCATGTTTCTGTCTGTTCACATTCAGGGCAGCAACCCCATCGTTTCACAGCTCACTCAGAAGTTACACCTCAGTCGGAGAGGAAACAGGCAAGTCTGGCTTGAGGAAAGATCAGAGATTTCTATCTTGGGCAGGGCACCCCACAGAGTATTTACTATCCAGGCTGTGTCAGAGGCAGCACTGTCAACACCATGCTCAAGAAGGATGTATAATACAGATGTTAAACACCAATTATCCCGTTAAAGATCAGGTAAAGTTAAATAATGGCAAGGGTGTGATGCTTAGCATTGAACAAATTAGGGATGATATTCTCTCCCTAACGTTCCCAGGTGCCCCTGTGGTAGCTCTCCCTCACCTTGTACTACATCAGACCGCGTGTGCTGTTACAGCAATGCATAGTTGTGAAGCAAACAATTATCTTGACGTAGCATTTGGAAACCTTGGAGTTTGCTTCACAACTTCGGTGATAAGATGCTGACAATGTCGTTCTCAGTTGCTTCTCAGTCCCTTTGGCTTGAGCTAAACACCTTGAGCTAAACATACAGGCAGTCCTGGTTTATATCAAGACATGACAATACAGAAGTCACTCAAGTCGTTGGGTTGCACTAAGTAGAATTTAGCTTCCATGACCTTGAAAAATAAAATATTTGGGCATCCTATTTGTCCTTTCTAACAGCATTATAGCACTGAAGCCAGTTGAAGTTATTTTATTGGGATTTTTCATGCCACCTTCTTACCCTTCAAGAAAAATGCATCACTGTGCCACTATTCCTAGGATGACATTTTCCCCTGGAAATCAAAGCACAACGAGAACTCTTTATCAGTTTCCCCATTCTCTTCAGAAAGCTGTGGTAGCAGATGCTAAACTCTCTCGTGGGTGAAGGGGAAAGGTTGGATTACTAAAAAAACAATGCAGGCTTCAGCGTGTGGAGGAGGCATTAGGAACTGCTTAGGATCTCAAACCTGCAACACCTTGAACCCATCACCAGCCAGAACCATGATGGATGGGAGAGGATAAAGGGCAGTCTAGCTGACCCATGATGCCTTCCAGTGCCCTCCAAAAAACAAGAAGAAAAGAGATTCTTATCACTCTGTGAAAGAACAGAGGGGGAAATTATCATTAAAATGCCTTCCTAATAAAACTAACAAACAGGACCTTTTTTTTTTCTTTCAAACTCCACTCTCTTATCCCTTCCCTACAAGCTTCAAGATGCCATGACTTGAAGAATTTTAGTCTTTGGATGAACCTTTCCTAAGTAGAGGTCACATCATACTGCCCAAACTTTAGTTTTGCTAGACAGTCTTCCTTGAAAGCCTCGTGAAAATAAATAATTTGGGGTCTCTCTCCACAGTCACTGGTATACAGAATCATTATGCAGAATTATGCTAATACACAGAATTAATACATGTAATAAAATGTCTGTGTTTGTGAATTCACATCCCACAACACCTGCTAGAGGATCACCGATGAATCACAAATGAGTCACTTTACATTCTGTTTGCTTTAGGTCTGGGAATTTTGCTATCTCCTTGGTAAAGTGCTGTAGGATGACATCAGTTAGTGGAAAGGTAGATGTGCTGTGGAAACCAAGGCAATAACAGACCTTGCAGCACATAATCTACAGAGTAAAGCTGGCCATTGGAACTCCATTTGCTATGGTTGTTCTCCCACCTAGATCTTTGCGAGCCTGGCACTCACAGCCCACTGAAACCCATCCAGTTTCCCCTCCAATTTGTCCCTGCCCAGCTTTCCCTTTACCTCCACCCAGCATTATCCTGAACTCCAGGAACCTGACTGCCTCCTGGCACTCCAAATATCTCCCAGACTCTTTCCTGCCTGTAGCTCTCACAGGAGAAGATAATATCTGTCTCTCTCCTCTGTCTTCCTAGAGCCTGTCCTTCTAAACCTCCCATTCTGCTCCCAGGACACTGTACCTCTCAATTTCCATAGGCAGTCTTTGAACTGAATACAACATAAGTTCAAAAGCCAAGGAATTGGAATTTCTATGGACATGAGAGTGTGTTACAAGCTGGTATCTGTGGTTCCCATTCCCTAACATCTGGTGCCCTGTAATCCAAAGTCCTATGAAGCCTTCTGGCTCGAATTCCACCTGTGCAAGAGGTTGCTTATTAGGCAGACACCACAAGTCCATGAAAAATAGGCTCTGAGAACTGAACCCCAAAGCCAAGGAATTTACCATCCAGCTGTCCTAGTACTTGGCCATATATTAAATGCTCCAAAACATTTGGGTTTTTCTAGTTCTTTGAAACCAACCCTTCACCTCAGTATTGGGTTTAGGTTGTCAGCATCACGTTAAGCCCCATAGATCTTTGGAATTTGTTCTGCAAGTCAATGACTACATCCAAAGTGTCTGGTGGGAGAAGCCAGGGCAGATATATTAATTAATAATAAAATAAATCCCCATTGTTCCATGACTGAGTGAAGATATCTCAAACTCCTAATACAAGCCATCTTAGCCACCTTTACTATTATGCTGCCCAGATTCTCTCTCAACATCCTCAGGAATATTGCCTGAAACAGATCTTACCCTGCTGAGAAATCAAGCTCAACCTCCTAGAAAAGTCAACTAATTCTATGGGAAAAAAGGAACAAAACAATCTTTGCTAAACATGTTCATATCCAGTAACCATGCAGGGCCTTCTCTCTGCTTCTATCTCAGAACTGACATGCAGCTCTGACCCAGTAAACTCCTGCTCCTACTAATTGAAAAGCTCTTCCCCTTCATTCTATGAATCTTCCTTTTTTGACTCTTCAAACTAAGGTTCAAGGTGTACTTTCTAAGCAAAATACCACATTTGCTATACAACTGTTTCATGAGAGCTTTTGGCTATGGAACTGGAAGTGTGTCCCAAAAGTTGCTATGACTTTGCCTACCCTGGAACATCATGCTAGCACCAAAGAACTTGTCTGGGATGTGAAAAAACAACAGGTCACATAGACATACTGGCAAAAGAGGATCAGAAGAGGGCTCTTTTGCTTCTGTGCTGTCCATCATCCAGCACTGCAGACTGGGCATGACAGCCCCATTAGCTGGCAGAGAAGCTCCAGTGAGCCTGGGCAGAGGGGCTAACATTAGATTTTTCTGAGTGCCAGCACACAGCTCAGGCCTTTTAACACAGTCTTGCTGCTGAGTGCCCGACTTACTGAACTGCCCCAGATCACTTGTAAATCTTGGTTCTTCTCCTCCAGAGTCTGCCAGGTTCCCATGATCACCCAATGGGGGCTAGATTGTACCTTTTCTCTGTTAAGGGTTTATTCCTAATCCTGTCGGTTCCTATCTCACAATGACATAACTTGGATCCCCCAAACATTCCAGCAATTCCTCCCTTTTGAGCCAGCAGACATGGTGCTTCCTTGGCAAGCAGGCATCCTGCATTCCTGAACTCACTTCCCAAGCTGTCTTGCCCACTCCTCAGGAATGGCTTCCCGCAGGGACTTCTTTCCTTAAGGATAAAATGCTTCCATACTCTGGCAAGTTTCCCACTTCCTATCATCACATGTATCCCATGGAAAGAGAAGAGAAGTGCAGGTTTCTTTTGATTGTTTTGAGTGCCCAGCCGCCTCAGAATGACAAGCAGGTGGTTACAGAGTGTGCGGTCCCTTGTTCTGACCTGGGACACTGCTAGAGAGTCACTTGCCTTGGGGCAAACTCTGCCTGAGGCACGACACAGTATAGGGAAAAGCCTTTCAGAAGTGACATTAAACTCATCAGATTCCTGAGAGGTGCTCCCAGGTTTATGCAAGAGACCAGATTTCCAGCAGCTAGCAGCACTGGGAAAGCCAATACAGTCTAAGGCAGCCTCACACATGTGAGCTCTGCTCCTGCACAAGGATATCACAGTTTCTAAGCCTCTTTCTAGATCAAGCACAGGTGTGTCTGAACACTAAGCCTGTCTCCAGATGCATCTGGGCTGAATTCATCCCCCTCTGTGTGGTGCTGCCGTGTGCATGCACAGCCCAGAACAGCAGCACTTTGCATCTCATTATCCACCCTGGCCCTGCTGGAAAGCCCCAGTGAGAGCTGATGTGGGGCTGCCGACACAGTCTGACCAACTCTGCCTGAGTGCCCAGATCACGCTGCCAGCCTTCTCACCCACGCAGCCCCTCTGCTCTTCTCAGATTGCTGAGACCTGTGAAATTCCCTCCTGTTGTGGCTCCATCCATCCATCTCTTTACAAAACCAGAGACAGCCTGCAAAGAATAGGAGTTTCTCCAGGCATTTTTACCACCTCAGTATGCAGAGATGTGGGCACAAGCTCAACACAAACTGCTCACCAGCCACAGGATGGGCAGTTGAATTTCTGCCTCCAGAAGCTCTTAGCTACTTGTTTGCTCATATGCTTTTCACTGCCGCTCGCAGAGGTGCTGCCGGCACTTACATACATTGATTCCAGTTTATTTGGGAGAGAAATAAACTCAGTTCCCGTTGCTGAGACGCCTCGTGTGGGCTCTGCTTATCTCCTACCGGCCCAGCCCTGCCCTACTCGCCGTTACCGTGTGTCAGAACGGCGGACACTGTCCCGCCGTTACCGCTCCCGTTCCAGCTGTGCCGCGGCACACGGAGCCCTCTAGCGGGCAGAGGCGGCAGCACGGCGCGGGTCCCGTTCCCCCGTGCCCACGGCTACGCCGCCAAGAGCACTCACACCAGGAATGGCGCGGCCCGGGAACGGCACACACGGGCTGGTCGCTGCCTCCGTGCAGCTCCCTGGCGGCGGGCCCGGGGACCCTTTGCAGAGCCAATGCTGGGGCTTCTCTCGTTTTCACTGAAAAAGCCCCACTGCAGCTCCGGTTCCAGTCCCTTGCCATCATGGACTGGTTCAGTCACAACCCTCAGTGACTTCGCTCAGGATGCTAAGGCAGTTCTGTAGGAAGATAATGTAAAACATGACAACTCTCTGCTGAGACAGAGCTTGGCAGCCATGCTCACCTGGTGTGCCAGGTTCCCTCTCCAGCCCCACTGCCCCAAGAGCCACTGGGCCAAGCTGTGCTGGATCCAGCACCTTAAAACTGCAAAGGCTGAAGCTGTTAAACTGTGCATTGCACTGGGGAAGTGTGTCACCCACGGGAGCACCCGAAGCCCAGCAGCAGCATACCAAGCTGGGTGGAAGGCCAAGGGCAGGAAGATGCTCAAGTCAAGAGCAGATCTGTAGGGCCAGTATTCAAGAAGCTGTCACTGCTGCAGGAGCCCTTGTATATTTAGAATAGAATCAACCAGGTTGGAAGAGACCTCCAAGATCATCCAGTCCAGCCTATCATTCAGCCCTATCCAGTCAACTAGACCATGGCACTAAGTGCCCCATCCAGTCTTTTATTAAACACCTCCAGGGACAGCGACTCCACCACCTCCCTGGGCAGCCCATTCCAATGCCAATCTCTCTCTCTGTGAAGAACTTCGTCCTAACACCCAGCCTATACTTCCCCCAGCACAACTTGAGACTGTGTCCCCTTGTTTTGTTGCTGGTTGTCTGGGAGAAGAAACCAACCCCCACCTGGCTACAGCCTCCCTTCAGGCAGTTGTAGACAGCAATGAGGTCTGCCCTGAGCTTCCTCTTCTCCAGGCTGCACACCCCCAGTTCCCTTAGCCTCTCCTCACAGGGTTTGTGTTCCAGGCCCTTCACCAGCCTTGTTGCCCTTCTCTGGACATGTTCCAGCACCTCAACATCTCTCTTGAATTGAGGAGCCCAGAACTGGACACAGCACTCAAGGTGTGTCCTGACCAGTGTTGAGTACAGGGACAGAATAACCTCTCTCATCCTACTGGCCACACTGTTCCTGATCCAGGCCAGGATGCCATTGGGTCTCTCAGCCACCTGGGCACACTGCTGGCTCATCTTCAGCCTACCATCCACCAGTACCCCCAGGTCCCTTTCTTCCTGGCTGCTCTCCAGCCCAAAACACAGATGACCCAGGGACAGCCTTATGTTCTAAGCATCTGGGGTGTAAAAGTTGTTCTTACAGCTGAGGAAAGAGATGATGCAGAACACTGAATCAGAGCTGAGGAGTTCTCCTGTGGAGAAGACGGCACACACGTTTGCACTGTCCCTCTACATGAGGCCACAAACCCCAGGACCTGCAATTTCTTTGCTGAAAGGGGCAAGGTTATCACCATGTGTGCAGCTGGCAGAGAGTGGCAGCTGCTGACACTGGCCCTATGTACAGCTCTGCAGTAGAACAGCCAGAGTCCCCATGAACAAGAGACGCTGGGAGCCAAGACTTGGGATGCTGAGGAGCTGCCAGGAATTGCTATAGCCATGTGCTTTGGCTTTCTTGACTTGAAAACAAGGTTGCAAGTAATATATGACCTGCAAGGGTGTCATTAGCATTGTGAGATCTTTGAGGTCTCTGGAAGAAAAGTGCTGGAGAAATGCATCTATTAAAAGCACAGTCTTCTCCTTGCCAATTCTCTTCTGCTTCAAGGAAAGGGGCTTTTGCAATGACAGCTGGGATGAGCTGGTTTTGACAAGTCAGAGTATGCAGAGTTTGATGGAAGATTTAAGTGAAACATGACTAAAAGACTAAGATGGAACACAGTGCTTTTGCCTTCCACGTCCAAGTGCTTCACCTCCTCTTGAAACAGCCAAGGCAGGGTGCATTGAAGTGTCAAGAAACCCATGCTGGGTTTCAGCAAGGCACCAACAAGCCCAGGAGAGCACATGGAGTATGTTTGCTCAAATAAATTCTCCAGCATATTCTCCCACTGGGCTTTTTGCTGGACCAGCCTGGGACTGAGCCAGCCCTAGCTGATAATCTCAGCTCTTGCAACTGGCTGTCAATTTCAGGTAGTGGACTTATTTGTACAAGGCAGATTCTCACACCTGCCTGCCACTACAATTAATGCTTTTGCTGCTAAAAGTTCTGCTGCTTTTATTTCAGTGTTACACCAAAAGTGAGATTTTCCTCCAAGTCTGAGTTCCCCATGCACATCTCTGAGGGAGCTGCAGAAAGCCACTCAGGGCCATCTGAAAGACCAATCCTCCCTGCTCCAAGTGTAGGTCTTTGTCATAGCCGAAGCCTGGTTTACAATATGCTATTTAAAATAAAACATTGTGCCCAATAACATGGGGCTTGAAGCAAAGCCAGGATCTTGGGTGCAGTCAGGTACACAGCAACAATCTGGGCTTATGGAGAACAAGGCTTCTGGTTTTAAAATGTTTTTTAATTTGAAACTTATCTTCCTGACCAGTCCAGGGGAACAGAATCTGTCCCTGAAGACAAGACTCAGCTGGGAATGTGTGCTCACTGGCTGCTCTGGTGGGCTGTGGGCAAGCCTGCACCTGTAGATCTTTCCATGCAGTGCCCTGGGCAACGCTGCCCGGAGTGGGGCCTCGGGTAGGCTCTGTCTCACAGGCCAGAGGGGAGGCTGAGTGCAGTACATTGTGAGAGCTCAGCCATGGTGACCAGGATCGGCCAACAAGTGCCAGCACGCACTGCAGCCTGCTCACGCACATGGCGCACAACATCAGAAAGGTTCTCCTGATTTTATAGCATCAGCTGACATCTGGGGCCACAATCTGCTCTGGTAGAGTTAAAGCAGAAGAAAAGGGAGATTTTCCCAATGTGTTAACTTGTAGTTAAATCTTAATGCCTTAATTAAAGTAAGGAGGGCTTAATTAAGGACTTAGCTAAAATTTAATACTTTAATGGGACTAAAGACTTTAATTTATCACTGAGTTGAAAATGAAGAAAAAAATCACAAGGGCTCTTTTGAGACACACGTACACCCGGCAGCCAATTATGAAGGAATCCTGGGGTGTCAGGTTCATCAGTCAGAGCACACTCTGTACAAGGGGTACCTCTGGTTGTTCACATTTTCATGTTACCTGCCTAAAGCATAAGCACAGCTCAGGATCACCTCATTAAAGGGAATGTGGTACCTTTGCCTTCTTCCAAAGAGCTTTTTCTGCGCTGATGAAGCCCTGTTTCTGGGCTAACTCACACTGCAGTATCAGCCCAGGGATGAGTCTGGAGGTGTCCTGGGGCACCTGCAAACATCCAGGCTCTAAGCCTGCAAGCTGCCGTTTCAGGGCAGTATGTGACTGAAGATGCCCCATGACTGGCATATGGCCCACAGCTCCCAGAGGCCAGGCCAGCCCTGCTCAGTGTTATTGCAGTGACAGGAATGCTGCAAGGCATTTGGCTGGCTTTTAAAGGCCAAGTTTTCATGGGGCTCAGAGCTCAGCACCTCCCATCTTCCTCAAACGGGATGTTTATCAGCTTCTTGGTATTTCTTGTGGCTGGGAAATACGAACCCAAGTGACTGAATCTCACTTACAGCTTTTCAAGTGTGCCAGCATTACACAGTGATGTTTGTGCCACAAATAAGTGAGCTTTAAGGAGCCTCTGACTACAACTTCTGAAAGAGTCCCCACATGCACCAATCTTTCAGAGGAATCACTTCCAGTCATTTGACTTTTCCAAGCTGTAATCCACTGCATCAATTAATGTGGTTCCCTAAGAAGGAATCAGAACTATTGGCAAGCACCTCTTTAAGTTTCCTTGTGCTGTATTTTTGCCCTGCAGTATTTTCTGTAATCGATCTTGGAAATCCACTGAAAGGTCAAGAAGTGTTATTGCAATTTTACCAGCGGAGAAGTTGAGGTATGGATGGGGTAGTAAATGACTAATCCAAGATCAGACAGTGACCTCACAGATATTTTGAAGACCCTTCTCCACCAGGCTATGTGCAGCTGCACTCCTTTGAAGGGGATTGTAGCTTAAAAAGAGCCTTAGGTTCAGCAAAGGCAGCCCCTCTCCTGGGTGTAATGTGATACTGAATGGGGCTTGGCATTTTGGTCAGACTGTCATTTCTTCAAACAGAAATCTGCCCAGCCTATGGAGAAAGGACACATATGTTTCCTATAAGGAGACTGTACGTTATTTTTTATATACATAGGAAGACTGTAATATCTGAGAAGAGTCATTACTTGCTATCCATTCATATCTGCAATCCTCTGCGGAGCTGCAAAGGCCTAATATGTTAACTACATCAGACACACGGAGGGCCAAAGCTTCATCTCTGTCCAAGCAGCACAGAACACAGCTCAGTGCAGCAGGGGCGGTGGCAGGATGCCAGGACTGGTCTCTGTTTCTCTGCCCACCTTCATCAGGAGCAGAGCAGTCTTCCAGCATCCTCAGCAGTGCTTTCAGCTGTTACGCACTGCCAGAGGTAACAGCACAGCTGGGAGCAACGAGGCAGGGCGTGAGGGTGTAGTAGCCCAGACATATCTCCTCTGCTGATTTACTAGAGGGAAACCAATGCCCAGGAACCTTCAGGTTCTGGGTGACTTAGTTGCCCTCAGGATATGTGTACCTATGAGCAATGCAGAGGCAGTATTTGGAGGGTGCAAACCTCAAATGCTATCCAAAACCACGTTAACAACTTCTCCCATAAAGCAAGAAGTTATGGTGGATTCTGCCTGCCAGCACTCTGCACCAATTGCTCTCCTAGCATGCCTCGCTGGCTGGATCTGTGTGCTCAGCCTCTGGAGGTAGCCTGAGACTGAGGAGCTGGGGACTTGCCCCATGCACTAGCAGTAATTATTCCACTTTGATTCTAGCTCCTCTCTGGCCCGTGAAATTAAGGCCAAACTCTGGAGTGTGTGTGTGGGGGGTGAGGAGATGGAAGATGGGCCCAAACTGCCTTAACTGGTTCCACAGAGCTGCTGGTTTCTGCAGTAAGCAAGCCAGAACAATGTCATCTCAATACCCCGCGCTAATCTGGGGGAAACTGAGCGTGACCGACTTCACGCATGACAGCCTGGAAGCCAAGCATGGGAGGTCAGCGCCAGCCTCACTCCAAGCTCCCTCACAGCTTGTTTGGAGACACAAGGCACACGGACAGCCATGTTCCATCCCAGTACCCATCTCTCTCAGCATCCACTGCCACTGGCTTTGTTCGTTGCACAGAGACCCCACTGCCCACGCTTGACAGGCCAGCTGAACTTCAGAGTCCCAGCTACCCATCAACAAGAGAGGCTGGTGCACTTTTCAGGCGTGCTGTCATTAACAAATGAGGCACAGCACTTGATTAATTCCACAGGTTTCTTCCATTAGGAGCCACTACATCACTGCTACACAAGAGCCTTCCTCCCCTCAGTGCTGACCTTCCTCCCACAGCTCGCCCATTTCCCTGGGCTGTGGAAGTTATTACAGACTGGTTATTTGAAAGACCTGGAAACCGGGGCAGCCTCTGCTTCCTTTCATCTCCAGCTCTGCTGCTCCTCACTCCTTGGCAGTTTGGAAGGATGGTGGAAGTAATTAATGGCTGGGGAGGGGAGGAGGAGGTGCTCCTAAGAGAGGAGTCAAAAATTCCTCTTGACAATGACCACATGTCTGAGGCTCAGCTACTAGTTCACCTGACAGCAATAAGGGTCTAATAGTCATTAGTCACCACCGCAGATACGCTCCATGCACTTCTCCATGCTCTTTTCTTTCCCTAATGAAGGCTGAAAATGAAACAGCATCAACCACCCTGGTGCTTTCAACCACCTTTTGTCATCTTGCAGGGAAAAGACTACAGAACTGATGGCTCAAAAAGCTTTGTCAGCATCCCTGACCACAGGCAGGGAAGGATCTGCTAAGCAGAGGTAGGGCAGATTAAAACAAACAAACAAAACCACAAACATTTTAAAACTCCAACTAAAATTCTCTAGGAAATGAAACAGCTGGGAGTAGACAGAGGAATACCCAGAGGGAACTGAGACTGGTCAGTATAAAAACTCTGTGGGACCTGATCACATGTGGCTTCCTGCAGCCTCTCCTGTACTTCTCTGCCTTTAATTTCTCTCTGCACTTGATACGGAGCTATCTAAGGCCTTACTTTCAAAGAACTTTCTCCTTGGAGTGCAAGCTACAGGCATGAAAACACAACAATCACACAATATCCCCAAACTAAGAGGGGAGCTTGGCTCTGCAGCCTCATCTTCAGGCAGCAGGAAGCAGAGGTTAGAGCCCAGCCCCTGACTCCCAGCCATGTGCCTACTCTGGGCGAGATGCTGAGGCCAGGAAGCCTGCTTGCTGTTCTCCCAGGTCATTCCCACCCGCTCACACATGATAATATCTGAGGTTTTGGCTCAGAGTCACCTGTAATTAGAACACAACTGGCAACTTTCTGAGGCTAAGCTCCAGATAAAATTGGTTGTGAATGAAAAATAAAAGAGAACGAATGGTACAAAGTGGAAATGATATATCTGAGTGCTGATCAAGATCTAGAAGAGCAGCAGGGGAATGCTAATGCTCCTCCATGGAGAATTTGGATATTAGGTTTTGGACTGTGTGCAAAACCAAAACATTTTGAAACACAAGCAGGAGGGGAGTGCAGCTCTGGGTCTTGGCAGCTAGTCTGTTTGCCAAACTGCCTTGCAGCCACAAGCCATGGAGAAACCTCTGACTACTCTGCCTGTTGTAGACCTATTGACTGCAAAGCCAGGAGCTAAGGTACAAACCTGGCACCTGAGCCATGCCTACCTGTCGGTTTGGTATTGTTACCCAAGTGCATTGGCAAGAAGCAAGCAGGCTTGCTGGCAGGGCTCTGCAGAGATGCCTGCCTGGGACCTTCCAGCCTCCACTGTTATCTGGCTGCTTCCCTGCATCAGCTGGATTTTGGACTGTTAAAGGCCTTCTGGAGCAGAGGCCACAGCTTTGGTTCTCTGAGAAGTCTTCAGTTTTAGTATTTTAAGACCCAGCACCCTGGATCATCTATCCCATATCTCTGCCAGAGAAATTAATCATGCACCCCCATTTTTCAACAGGAAAACAAGGGCATAACAAATCACAGCAGCCAGTCCAGAGCCAAACAGAAGATCTGACCTGTTGAATTCAGGTCACAAAGTTCCTCAACCAGAGTCTTAATTGCTGGATCATCCATTCCTCCATCCACAGCTGCCCAGGACAGGAGTTTTCTCCCAGAAAAGAGGGTAAATGACTCACTGAGCCCAGCTGCATTTCATAAGTATCTTTGCCAAGTTTTCTGCCCCATTTAAGCGAGCCCAGGCATACTTTATAAAATATTCAATGGAAATCTCTGAGATAAAACCATTTCACAGTACATGATTTGGCTGCAAAGGACAAGCATGGCTTGTTTGCAAAAGAGCTCTCCTATCTGTCTGACCTAGACATCAGTCATTATAAGTAATTAGGGGTCCTATTACTGAGAGAAGAGCAGATCCTTTCACTGGTGGGGCAGCCATACTGTTTATGAGGAAATCTGCACTTTCCAAGGAAAGCCATGCCAGGCTTGACTGGCACCCAGCTGCCATGCAGAGGTTGAACCAGATGAGCTGCATGAAGACCAGTGGAAGGCAAATGCATGGTAGCTGCTCTGAAAGCCTCACTTCCCGTAGATTTGTCACTGACTGCATTATCTGCAAGGGGCACAATGTAATCAGAAACACATTTTTGAGTGAAGGACTGACCTCTGTAGAATCACCAGGAATTTCTGAGGCTATACAGCTGCACAACTGCCTTCTCATCTCTGTGAGGCTCTCACGTGGTGCTGAGCAGCATTTCTTCCCACCTTAAATCCATGCACTGCATTTGAAATACAGCTCTGGTGCACTGAGATGTTTCAGAAGATAGCAACTTTACACAGTCAGAGAGAAGCAGTTGAATCAGAGGCTCCAACCTGAACCTTTCCCTACCCCAGCATTTCATCTAGATGTTTCTAGGCAGAGTTCAATATCAAGTGCTTGGCCACTCACTGCTTGTCTTCCAGAAAAGCACCTCCTTTTGATACGAGGAAGCAAGAAACAGAAGGTTGTACAACTAACCTTGTTTTGATCATTAGTTATTCTCACTGGTGAAAACAAAAGAAGAAAAGGTGCCTAGTTTTACATTTATCTGGCTTCAGCTTTCAGCCATTAACTCTTGTTCTGCCTTTCCACTTTAAACAGTCTCTTCACTTGGTATTTTCCTTCTGAAAGGTGCTCATCTACTGCAACAGAGTCACCTCTCAGGCTTTGTTTTGGTGCATTAGATAGGACAGAGCTGTTTAAATACTTCACACTGTTCATCTTGCAATCGTTTTTGTAATCTTCCTTGAACTCTACCACTTTCCTCACCTGCATTTTTAAAAGCATGGAGCTAACACCAAATATGAATCAGCCAGCAGGTCCTAGCATCAGTCCCAACAGTGTAATACCATGCCAAAACCCTCTCCTTTCTGTTCCATGCTGATCCCCTTTCAGAGACCAAGGAGAACCCCAAGGCCATCCCAGGACACACTTCCCACTCCCACTATCTTGTGTAGGCAAAACTTGCTTTGGAGTCAGGTGTACTAGAGCTGTGGAGACTCTGGCCTTGGTCTCCAATGGGAGCAATAGAGGAAATTCTACAGAAGCTACTAACAGCCTCAAAATGCAATTAATTTCCTGCAAAGTATTTTATCAATATTCCTCCAACAGTCACATTCTCAGAAAGTACCTCTGAAACCTCTGAAACCTTGGCCCCTGGAGCTCAGTCTGGAGAGTGCTGAACACCTTCACATCTCGTTCAGGCACTGGGCACTGAGATGCTCAGCACCTCCAAGGCTGTGGCTGTCAGCTGTCAGTCAGAGCAAAATGCCCTCCTGAAGCTAAGGATGGAAGAGGCCATGCAAGAGGAGGCATTTGCATGCAGATGTGAGGTGTTCAGCACATCCACTCCTGGCAGCAGGCTGATGGCACTTCTAATGTTTCTGGGCAAGGCGCTGTCTGCCATGCTCCTGTTGGCTCTCCGGGAGGGAAGTAAGTCTTGCAGCCTCCTGATGTGCTCCAGCTTCAGGCTTCGAGATGGAAATCCTGGGAAGCATTTGCTGGCATTTGGAGACAGCAATTGCTGACAAAACTTCACAGGGTATGAACTATTCTATCTTTGCACTCTTTCAGCTTTGTTTGCAGGACTACATATAGAAAACAAGTGCAAAAATTATTTATACTGAAACTAAGGATAATAACAACCAGAAAAGGAATAAAAATGCACAGCCAGTGCATTTTTCTTCTTAATTCATTTGTCTCTAGATCCTCTCACCAACTGGTTTCACCTAAGGAAAAAGGATGGCTTGGTAGTTCTAATGAACATGTTCATTTTCCAGTAACTTGAAGTCATTGTGGTATCAGAGAGCAGGTGAGCTCAGCATATGGTTTTTCTTCTCCTTCTGCAAGCAAGGGCAGGCCTCATGATTCTCTTGCATACATAAATCCCATAACTGCTCGTGCATCTCCTACACAGGATTAAAACCTTTTCAAGGTGAGAAGTTGTAGCCACAATGCTGTGGTTGAAAAGCTGAGCCTTCACCTGGCATTGGGACAACTTACTCACAAGTTCCTGCTCTTGACAGCAGGCAAAGCACTCTGCTGAAATGCAAGTGGAATATTTTCAAAAGCACTTCCAGGATTTAAATCTTCTATTTTAATTGCTGAAATAAGAAACAGTCCTTCCAAAACACCTGGCACCCAGGAGTGCCCCTCTGAAAATCTTCTTTGTCACGTCAGTATTTTTTAATAACATCTGGCAACTTTCTGTCATGCCCAACGGCTGGGTGACAACCCTGGTGACTTTTTGCAGCTATCAACAGATAGCTGGTGGACAGTAAGTCCTGGACAACAAGTTATCCATGGGACAGCAATGTGCTCTTGTGGCCAAGAAGGCCAATGGGATCTTGGGTTGCAGTAAGAAGAGTGTGGTCAGCAGATTGAGGGAGGTTCTCCTTCTTTTCTACTCTCCTCTGGTGAGACCTCACCTGGAATATTGCATCCAGTTCTGGGCTCTCCAGTCCAAGAGGGACAGGGATCTACTGGAGAGAGTCCAATGAAAGGCTACAAGGATGATGAAGGGACTGGAGAAAAGGCTGAGAGGCTAAGAGTCCTGGGGCTGGTTAGTTTGGAGAAGAGAAGCCCGAGAGGAGATTTAATAAATGTCTATAAATATCTGAGGGCTGGGGGTCAGGAAGGAAGGGAGAGGGACAGCTTCTGCTCACTTGTGCCCTGGGATAGGACAAGGGGCAATGGATGTAAATTACAGCACAAGAAGTTCCACCTCTACATGAAGAAGAACTTCTCTTACTGTAAGGGTCACAAAGTAATGGAAGAGGCTTCCCAGAGAGGTTGTGGAATCTCCTTCTCTGGAGNGCTAAGAGTCCTGGGGCTGGTTAGTTTGGAGAAGAGAAGCCCGAGAGGAGATTTAATAAATGTCTATAAATATCTGAGGGCTGGGGGTCAGGAAGGAAGGGAGAGGGACAGCTTCTGCTCACTTGTGCCCTGGGATAGGACAAGGGGCAATGGATGTAAATTACAGCACAAGAAGTTCCACCTCTACATGAAGAAGAACTTCTCTTACTGTAAGGGTCACAAAGTAATGGAAGAGGCTTCCCAGAGAGGTTGTGGAATCTCCTTCTCTGGAGACTTTCAAGACCTGTCTGGATGTTCCTGTGTGACCTGCGCTAGATTTTATGGTCCTGCTCTGGCAGGGGCTTGGACTCGATGATCTCCAAAGGTCCCTTCCAACCCCTACCCTCCTATGGTCCTGTGATTCTGTGGTCACATTATTTGTTCTTTTCTATCCCAGAGCTCAGATGCAGCATTGAAGACTCTAAACAGCAGAGCACCTTGCTGCTCTTTATGGTTACTGGGAAACACCTACAAATGCAAAGCAAACATATCCTCAAGGCTCAGATGTCAAAAGGAAGATAATATTTTTAAAGTCTTGATTTTTTGGCCTACTGCATACATTTTGATCACTGGTGGTTTTGCAATTATGCAAATGGCTGAGGAGCTCTCTAAAGGTGTGGCTGAGCTGGAGTACAGACTGATATCTGTAATAAAATCCCATGATGACTTAGGAGTGCCACTTCAGGCAAATACCCCTTTCCAAGATAAAGAGCAATATACTATTGCAATAAGTTGGGTTCTTTTCATTCTTTTGCCTTCCTGATGTTTGGCACAAGTCCAGATCCTCTCTGTTCCCCACCCACCCATCAGACATATTCTGCTAAATATCCTGTCCTCTTGTCGTTTTGGCAAAAAATAAGCTATGCAGGAGAAAGAATTATGCCTGTGAGGCTCTCATAAAAAAATTCCTGTGAACGATAAATCAAAACAAAATAATAATTATCACCAGCCACAGGACCACATTTATGTTTCTCATATTTTCCTCTTACTTTTCATAGATTATCAAGTCTACACAAGAGTGAGAGCCAGATTTTCCTAAAGATACTGGTACAGCAATAATCTTCAGCTCAGAAACTGAAGCTCAGCTTGTCTTCAAGAGATTTTTCAAGCTTCTTCAGAGAGGGTTAAAAGTTTCTTTAAGAATTAGAAATGGTACATTTCTGTCCTGGAAACAAGATGCCTTGTTTTTGACTGTGGCTATATAAATCTTCCACAGTCCCTCTGCTACCTCTGACTTGTATTTAATAATGAGTACTTATAAAGTGATTTTTCCTCTTAGACTCTGAAAGGCATTGATATATACACATCTAGTTGGTAGATGAAGAAGCTGAGGCATAAGGGACTTGCCCAAATTCCCAGTATGCCTGGGTGGAGGCATCAGCTTCCCTGATGCATGATCTCACCCAGTAGGTGTATGACCCTCCACTGAGCGCCACTGGCACAGCTAATCCAGATCAGGCTCAAGGACATGGGCTTCAGTGCAATGTGGACCAACTGGACAGGGTGGAGAGTTCTGCAAAGAAATGTTCATTAAAGAAATGTCGAATGAACCAGCATGGTTCAGCCTAGAAAAGAGAGGGAAAAGCCATAGCTCACTGGTTTTCCCAGCTTTGCCAAGTAGCAATGTCTCACAGCCCCTGAAGCCATTCAGAGCTGTGGCAATCAGCACCCAGAGCTAAGGTGTAACCTCACCTTTCTCTCCCCAGCAGCCTTGGAGCTTGAATAGAGTCAAATCCTCTGGAAAACCCAGAAGCAGATGGAATTAATGTATGAAACTCCAAAACCAAATAAAAGTGTATGAGACTTCTCCTAACACCTCACAGAAGTTCAGACAATCATCTAGCCTTTGTGTCAGCACCTATCAGCTTATTCCCACCCCAACAGGCAACAAGAGTTGTCCCTTGGTGTGTTCTTACAACAGCAATTAGGCTCATTAGAGAACAATTAATACTTTTACTTACTAGCCAAGTTAAGAAAGTTTTTAAAAATGAGTTTAAAAATACATTCTCCCATAGAGAAAAAATGCCATGATCCTACACTTTTACTGGATAGCAGCATTATTTCTGGATCTTAACTGCATCTCTTGCCAAAGGAAAGGAAAGGAAAGGAAAGGAAAGGAAAGGAAAGGAAAGGAAAGGAAAGGAAAGGAAAGGAAAGGGAAAAGGAAAAGGAAAAAGGAAAAGGAAAAGGAAAAGGAAAAGGAAAAAGGAAAAAGAGAAAGAAAAAGGAAAAATTAAAAGAAAGGAAAAAGAAAGGAAAGAAAAAAGAAACTCTTGTAATTACTCACCAAATCCCCTGCAAAGGGGCATTGAAATAATTGTTTTCTGATGAGTGTTACTGTCAGGATTAAGTAGGAAATTATGGCAATGCTTTTATGTTAATACCTCAATTTTTGTGTCAGTACATTAGCTGTGCTAGTGTCAGACAAAATCCCGATTACAAAGTGGTGTAATACGAAGGAGGTGCAAGCCCAGCCAGCTGCGGCATTGTGGGAGCAGCTACCGCAGGCGCTGTGTGTGGATGAACCTCTCTGCCCACACCAGCGGGAGCAACTGAAGTGTAGCAACACAGCTAACGACAGAGAAGTCCAGGCAGTGGAGGCTCACAGAGAGAACCAGCACACACCTAAGCTGTGGCTGGGATCCTCTGGTACATTTGTCCTGTGAAATTGAGTGTGATACAGCCACCAGCGACCACAGAGACACAAGCTCAGGTTCAGCACAAACCAGCACCTGCAATGCCATGGTACATGGTTTGAGTAAGTTAAGAACAGCACACAAGTGCGAACCCCCAGATTTATCAGGTTAACGCAACCATACCACATCTAACCACTTTAGGTATCCCTGCAGTATGCTCTACTTCTCACCTGGGCTGCAGCTATCACACTTGAGTCCTTCTAGCAGACCTTGTTTATGATCAATTTCTATTGAAGAGAAGTGCCCTCTGAGAGTGTCCATGGAGAGCTGCTAATCACATAACAGAGTGAACAGCTACAAAAGAAGGAGCTGAAGAAGCTAATGTGTTACTTGCTCTGTGAGGGCCTGAAGGTTTCATTACTAGGTTTTTGACAACATGATGCTTGGGAGAAAGGGAGCAAAGGGGTGACATGTTATTGATGGGCCTATTAATAGCTTCCTTTTAGAGAAGCCTCTTCTGAGTAAGCCTAGGACACTCATGCCTTGTCTCCTGGTGACCAACCTTCGCTCTCTGTAGAGTTTATTCTTTGCCTTCCTGGTCTTTCTGATGTATTCATTCCCAGTTAGCTGATGCAGAAGAAACTTCATAAATGAAACTTCTATATGTTTTGATTCCATAGTTTTCTGCATATGTTAGTGCTAAGTACTGATTGTATGAGTTGACCAAAACACTTCAAAGACAGGAAAACCAAACACTGAGATAAAATAAACTTTCCTGGCTGCTCACAGACTTCCAAACAAATGAGCTGCAGAACTGGAAGTCTCTTTTCTATTAATAGCTTTGTAGCCCAGCATGGCTGAAGAAAGGGTGCCTGCACAGACACTAGTATGGGGCCTGCTGATGGTCTCTACAGCTGTGTCATGGAATATCTTGAACTTCTTCGTCCTCACTAAGGTTTTTGTACTTAGAAAGAGAAGATCCTGCTGCGATAACAAATAAGGTAGTGGTTAGAAAAAAACCCCAAACAAATAACAAAACAAGCCATAATACTTTCCCCTCTAAGAAGACCAGGAATACAATGCAATGTAAGATAAACCCAAGAATAATAAATAGTCTTGTCTGCAAAAATGAGCACTCTGGGAGTTTTGGAGAGCTCTCCTGCAAAAGAGGCAGTGGGATACTGGGTTGTGACCCAAACATTATCACTGGAGATATTCTGATATCACTTGGTAGTGCAAGGTGTTTCTGCAGGGCAGTGGGTGGGGTGTGCTGGGTCAAAATAAATGTGGAGGGTCTCAAGCTGACATCTTATGTTGCTTGGACCAAAGAGTTCATCCTGTGAATTCTCCACCCAGTCATCCATGGCAGGTGTAGCGGTTTAAGGCTGATTGGAATAGTCTAATAAGAGAAATCAGACCATTGGTTGTAAAAGAATGCTAATGGTAAAGTCTGTGTCATTCATTGGCTTGCTAAAAGGTATCAAAAGCCAACATATAAACAATTTGTTCTTCTTTGCTTTTGGGCCCTGGCTTGCTTTGCTTATCTCTCTAGTCTCTTCCACTAACCTTGGCTGACTAGATAACATGTGAGCCTTGCTGAGTCTTTTCTGTCTGGGGAGAGAGAGAAGGTGGCATGGGTCCCTTCTGGACTTTCTTTGTCCAGGAGGGAAGTTTGGATTTCTGTATTATTTCCAAATTGTATATAGTTGTAAATACATTTTGTATATATGCCTGTAAATTTAGCTTTGCTGTAAATAGAGCTTTATCTTACTTCCAATCCATCTGAGCTGGTCTGGTAAATTTAACTGGGGAAGGGGAAAGTTCCCAACCCACCAAAGCAGGGTTAGGGGGAAGACTGTAAAGCACTCGTACACAGTAAGCCTTTTAGTTTTGTTTTCATAACTACACGCTCCCAAAAATAAAAGCCAAACCAGCACATCACAGGCAACATGAGCCACAATCTTGGAATGTGACTGCATGGTAATGTCAAGGGCAAGTTTCTAAACACTCCCCACCCTTCCCTGAGAAATGCAAAGACACAGGCTATTAAATAATCTCTTCATTTCAGTAATTTAGTTGCTGTTTGTACAGCACTTTGAACATGTATGGTGCCACAGCACAGAATTGCTAAGTACTGTGTTATTTAGTTGCAAAGCCTGGTGATAATCCCTCATTATGAAATAATAATTAATCATCATCATTTTATTCAAGAGCTCCTCGCCCCCACCCCCATCCAAGCCCTACAGGCGCTGACCAAACTCTCTCCCGGAGCACGCCTGGACAGGACAGGTTGGCTATGGATGCAGAGTTCAGGTATGAACTTTCCCAAAGTTCAGGGCTGTGCCTACCTGCGTGTCTCACTCAGCCTGGCGGAGGGACAACACTTCCTAATCTCCAGCGGAGGATCAAAGCTGCAGATCCACCCAGCCCAGCCACTCCTGTCATCCTCACTAGTCCAGTGAGGGAAATTGAGACATTCAAAGGGTAACTGAGGACTTTTAAGAGGTTGCAACTAGAGGAGTCCTCTCTTTCCTTGAAGGACAGAGTTCCTGACTCAGCCATCTCTGTTGTATGGTTAAAGATGGAGCAGATCTTCTGGGCCTACTCCCTGAGAGCAAAGACTGTCACCTTGGAAAACCACCTCTCAGCCTTTTCCCCAACAGTTTACCAAAGAACTGTCTGCATCTGATCAGACCTTAAAGTTTTAGTCAATCTAAAGTGAAAATTACTGTGAGGTGGTTCACATTGTAGCATGCTACAATGTGGAGTGAATACATTAATCTCCTAGATGCCAGAACGACAAGCTCAGAGTGAACAAAGTTATTTCTGAACCCCAAACCAATGTGAACAGTTTCCTGCACATCCTGACAAATAAGCAGCACTCACCAAAGCTGCTACTTTAGCAATTTGTCATTAAATTGACCAGCAGAGAGGAATGACTGTAGATGGGGATGGCTGCTATGGAGGGTCATTTAGACACAACACCACTGGAAATCCTTTGGTATGAGAAAAGCATGGGTGAGTGTCAAACCATAGTGTGCTTTAGATGGAGCTCCACTGATTTTGGCTTTTCACCTGTGATAGCTACACAAAGTGTCACTGTACCACTGCCATGGTTCAGGTATGTTTTAAGAATTAATTTTCCTAATTATAGTTTTCCTTTATAACTGTGCTTCCAACTTTACAATCAAGCAGTTTAACTCTTTTTGATGCAAATAAAATATATTCTAATTTCAGGCTAGCTCAATATTTAATGTGGAGCCACTCCTCTTCCCTGGTGGTAGCAAGCCTAAATAAATCAGAATTGCTGACATGCCCCTCTAAGCTTCTGCAGCTGAGATAGGGGTGGTGCAAGCACTGGTATCAGGCAGCACCAGGTAAAGGGAGAGTCACACCCCTTAGCAGATGCCACTCAGCACTTCATGGCATGCAGCAGGCAACAGCAAGGCAACAGACTGCTCTAGCAGTAGATGCCTTATTGGCACCTCTATGGCTATGAAGCATTACAGTGAGTCCTTCTCAATCTTGTGAACACGAATAATGCTATCAAAAGTCTGTGCAGCATGAATTAAATAGCCTGAATTAACGTCAAAGACAGAATGCCAAAAGAATTTTTAAGAGGAAGGAATTTAGGGAGTTTTTGGAAGTATCCTGGGCAGATACATTCTTGTGCTTTTTTGTTCAACAAGGTTCCTACTATTCTTTTTCAATAGCCTGGAAGAAAATGTAATACCAGCAGTGGAAAAGAATCCAGAAAACTCTGGCAGCAAGTTGGATTAGCTTTACACTCTTGCAGGAGAAGGCATCCTAAAACTCAGGATATTTAAGCTCCAAGTAGATCAATTAACATGAGAAATAAGACATTCCCTTCTGATTGTGAGTGATATTCACAACTGGAACAGAGATGGCTTCTCCACCACTCACACTGATTAAATGAAGGAGACCCTTCTGCACTGGAGCAGAGGAGCTGTTATATGTCCATAGATATTGTTGGATTTCTTGCCAGAGCTGAAAACCTTTGGTCTGCAGTTACAAAGCAGGTCTCTTCTGCCCTTAAAATTCCTCTAATTAAATAAAACCAGGGCAAAACCTTGTTTGGAGTTACACTGGATTTAATTCAGAGCAAATTAATGTACTTGTTCAATATTCTTTAGGTTTACATCAGTATAAGAATGTATTTTTGAGCCTTTTGAGCCCACATACTTAATTTTCACTTTCTCACAGGAAAATGATCAATACCAGCACCAGTCAGACAGTGGTTTTTTCCCAATGAGCTGATGATAATTTGTAAGATTGTCAATTTGTAAGATTGCATCCAGCTCACAAACTGGGACTTTTGCTGTGTGTTTCTCTTTGCTCTTGAGCAGGTTTCTGTTTAAATCACGTTGTTTGCCTCTTGACCATAGGTCTTTCTGCAAAGAGCAACTTTCAGATGAGCTGGTATTTCCAAAGTGAAGGAAGAGATGAGTCTGACCATGCTACTCCGTAGTTAGAAATAGATCCTTTCACTTATGTCACAACTTCTTGACATTAAAAGATGGAAAAGTGGCATATGGCTTGACTGTAGAGCTGTCCTCCAGCCAAGACTGGCAGTGGGTTCATAAGGAAAAGTAAACAGCAGTTTCCAAAGCACACAGCCCTGTTTTTGTCCAGCAGTGGCAGCAAAACTCCAGCTGGGAAGGCAGGAGAACAGTGAAGCCCCGGACTGTGTCCCTGAATGAGCAGTCATATGATTTGAGACAGGTCATGACAAACAGCCTCAGTTTCTCCATGTCTGAAAATGGTGTGGAGATTGCTTGACACAGATTTGCAGTGAAAAGATGTGCAACAAACAGATGTGCAACAATATTAAAACTACAGCCAGAGAGCTGAGATGCTTCCTCCTTTCCCCTCCCATCATCCAGGTTTGACAAACCAAAGGGCCTTAAGAGAAAAAATGGCCAAATGAACTGCAGAAGCAGAACCAACACTCATTCATTGAGACCTGATTTTGTGCTCACAAAACCCACATGGCTACAGAATTGCATAATTTTAAGGAAGAAAAAGAGCACAACTTCTCTTTTTGGAGAGGTTAGTGGTACTTAGAAATGTTTTGGAGATTTCCCTTTGCTACAAGATCTTAATTTGAAAGATTATGGTCACGTTACGCCAAGAGCAGTAATGATCTTCAGTGCTTCATGTGGCATAATGATAGCATGATAGCATTTTGCCCTTGCATTCCCACTGAGGGAGCAGCTGCTCTCCAAAGCTCTCTGGTGATTGCACTCTTTCTGTGCCATCTACTCTTTTTGAAAACACTCAAGAAAATAAAATACAAATTGTGCTGTGAGCTTCTTCCCATCAGAAACCACGGGGATCTTAGGCTGCAGAAAGAAGAAAAGCCTTCCCTAGTGCCTGACAGCAAATTGCATTCTTTGTCGAATGGGAGGTCAAGAGGTGACCTTGCCCCTGCCTGACTTCCTGATCCTCCCTGGCTGCCAGCACTGTGCCTGGGAGCCCTGGGCCGCTCCCGGCTTCCTCACAGTGCAACTGCTCTGCTCAGCCGACACCAAAATGGCCTGACAAGGCTGGAGGGAAAAGGAAGCTGCTCCTATTCCCACAGCCTCTTGTTTGTTTTTAATGGTGAATGGTAACTCCATCACTGCATCCCATAGGTCCCAGGGAGGAGAGCTGTGGGCTGTGCCCGGCCCATGCACTGGTGAGCTGCACAGGTGCCACCACAGCTGCAACTCTGCAGGGGATCAGACAACACTGTCATGGGCAGAGGGTGCCTGGGAGGATTGGGATGTCATCCCTCTGGTCAAGAATGATTCTCTTGGTAGCTGAGTTTTTGACTTCTTTTCCTTTGCTTCCTAGGCTCTTAGAAAAGAGATGACACATAGTATCAGGTACCTCGGGGCTAATTTTTTGCAACTAAGTGAAATTTACTAAAGATTTTTGGATAAAAGGTCTAAAGCATTACAAACAGAAAAAAAAAGGGGGGGGGGGAGAAAAAAAGAATAAATTATAAAAACCAGAATGTACCAGTGGACCTGCATGAAGCATTTGGAAACTGGAGGACTCTTCAAAGCAGATGGCTTTACAGAAACAATCTGAACAGGGAAATCTTTGTTAAGGCCAATAAAAAAATCCAGTTTAATGCCCAGTTCAGGAAAGCAGCCTTACCCACTAAGGAACCCTAAACACATGTACAGAATAGCTAAGCATGTTCTGAAATGCTCTGACTCACAAATCATATTTCATTCTCAGGGACAAAATATTTCCAGTTGCATTTCACTGATGGGCTAGAGACAGAGAGCATCTTTGCTTACAGTGTCCCTCATGGACACCTCAGTCCTTTGGCAAGAGCAGCACAGGAAGAGTCACTCCATCATAAATGTTTTTCTCTGAGCAACCAGGAGCACAGACGGTTCCTTTTGCTTCCAAGGAAACGTCTGTGAGGACATGCAAGAGAGATATGCAGGAAGCTCAGCACCAGATCCAACTTGTCTTTCTCATGTTAATCACTTGTCTGTCATAACACAACAGGTAATTCTCATTGTACAAGCAGGCACTTGGAAGACAAAGGCAGTCAGCCGTATGTGAGGCTTAAAATGACTGGCAAGTGCAGAAAATCATTCTACCTGAAACAATTATGTGCTAGGCTGTGAGTTAGCTTGGAGTTCCCTTTTGAGAACCTAGTTTTCAGAAGCATTGTAGACATGCAGTGTTTCTTTTGTAAAATCAAATGCATTTTGCTAAATAAACTTCTGTTGGCCTGGCTGTATCATTAATTCTTTGAGGATGAAATTCTTTAATACACATTGGCTTTACAGGAACTAATGGGTTTTGCATAGGGCAGTAGTGATACTGCTACCACCTGACACACAGCTTCTTGTGAGAACAAATACGTTCATTGCAAATGACTTTCTACACCAGAGGTTTCCAGCATACAAAGCTATACGGAGGGCTGCAGCTCCCTCAGTTTCTCCAAATCATCTCTTGCTTCCAGAAGAAAGGATGAAATGTGAACATCATAACTAACACTCCTAGCTTCTTGCAAGGCAGTCTGAGATACATCATTTGCCCCAGGTCTGCCAAAGCTTTAGCTGATACCACACAGTAACAAGGCATGCCCAGCTTCCCTGGCCGGAGAAGTCTGTTTTATGGCCATGTCCACTGTAGCACTAACTGGCATTAGAGAGGTTAGACCCACGTTCCAGGGTGAAAGTTATTATACATGCAGGCATGGCTCCTACTGTGTGTTTGCTTCTGCTCCATATTGCTATTGTACCCTTAGGATTTAAACTGTCAAACAAAGAGCTTGCTCTTTATTTTCTTTGCTCTTGTTCTGTGTCTGCTTTACATACTGATGGAGGATTACCGTGGTCTTACCTGCTTGTCAGGTAGCTACTCCACTAAGTACTAACTGTATTGTTCTAAATCTCTCACATTTCTTGCCTAAAATTCAATTTACTTTTTTTGTCACAAGACCCACAGATCTGATTGTCCTGTGCTCATTCTCTTTCTTTGGTTTTCCTTGTCTTTTCAAAATGAAAAGCATGCAGAAAAGCTTTCACTGAGATAATGGAAAGGGAGATTGTTGTTTTTAAGACAGATATGTGTCTAAGAGCATTTTGGCACAGTAGAATTAAATAGCCAAAGCAAAGCCTTCAAACAAAACTCAGTCTGCTGTCTTTAGTCCACCAGCTATACAACATACAGTGTGTCACAACAGCACAGTACAATGACCACATAGAATCTCCTCTTACCCTCTGCATCTATTACATTACACACTTCTCACTCTTGATAGCTTCTTAGGTCCCTTTTACCAATGCACCCCTCTTCTGTCACAGGATAGTCCCTGGGTTCCTCAGCTCTTGGTGAATATGAAAGGGAAGAGACCCAAAGAGCAGTCAAGACATTACTGGATCATGTGCCATGCAAAAGGAATGGTTTGTTAATAGGGAATGATGGCAAGGAGAGAAGAAATCTGGGGCCAGCTTCTCAGCCTACTGCAGCAGTAGTAGGTGGGCTGCTAAGCAGCATGGGGACATGGAGAAGAAGGGTGCCCAGGCAGGGCTCAGCAACATTGAGGGGCTGGAGAGCGGCCCTCATCCAGCCTGTTCCCATTCTTTGCAGCTTCCATTGCTGGCATAGGGTTTCTGCTGTAAAGCACTGGGTGCAGGGGGAAGAGGAAAGGCTGGTGTGGAGGCAACAGCCAGGGCAAAGGGGAGATGAATATTTCATTTGTTCCGGGGCCTGAAATAGCTCTCAGCAGCCCTGAGTGCGAGAGTCACATTGCGAGGAGGGGGGAGGTGGGTGCCAATTTGTCAGCAAAGCCGCCTCAGAGTTACGCCAAAGATTTATGAGTGTCTGGATGGTCCTTCCAGCAACTAAATACTGCCCAGGGTAGGTGAACCTCATTCTCTGGAAGGATAACAGAGCTCGGACGTGTTCACTCGCCTGGCTGGGCTGGAGAATGATGTTGTCCGCATACTTTGAAGGTGGCAGCTAAGGCCCTGAGATGAAAGCTGCCTGAAGGAGTCACTTCTCTCTGGATGTTTAGCTGCAGTTGGCCATTGAGTGGTTTCTAAAATGTCAGCCAAAGGATTTAGGGACAGACCATAGTCTGATTACAGGTCCAGGGCAGAGTGAAGACAAGAAGCTGACCTGTAGGCTTTACAGGCACAACACATGGGGCTCACATCAAGATACAGCTGTGAGAGGCTATGGCACACATTTCTGATTCACACTAGTGTATTAATATAAAACATCATGTTTGTTTAATCAGTTCTGAGGTGTGTCCTAAGAGGAGGAATCCACAGAATTCCTAGATTTTCTCCTTGAATCCCTATTATTTCCAAATCAGAAAGACAAAACTGAAATGAACAAAGCAGCACAGTGTTACTTGACCTCCTTATATAACCTGACATATCAGTGCCCCAGTCCAATCTTCACAGGTACTCACTTGTCTCCTCTGTCCCACCCAGCACACCCAGCTCCTGGCTGTCTCCAAGCTGGAGCACTGGGCAGTAGCACAAGAGTTTGGCTGTATTCAACAGAGGCTGGAACCAGCTCTGATTATACAAACAGCTCTGAAGTCTGCCTGTGTGAGCTGTGTTATCATGCAGGGGGGCACTGTGGACGCTCACTTCAACTCTGCAGAACCCAGAACAACTCTGCTGTGCTGCAAATGGAGTTCACTGAGTGCATTTAATAAGATTAGCTAAATCCAGAATGGTTTTAAGACATTTTAAACTGATTAAACTGGACCATGTGACATGGTTATGCCTTCAGGTGGAGGTAAGGCCTTAAGCGATTGTTCTGCCTCTCAACTTGGAGACTCCCAGGAGGGAAATGTTAAGTTCCCAAGCTGTGGTGTCTGAACTCTTTGGAGAACCTAGAAAGCACTGATGTGAAAATGCTTTAGGTACTGGATGACTGTGCTGAACACTTGGGTTCAGCCTGTACCCCAGGTCCAGATACACCATCCACAGCACCTCAGCAGAGGACAGGCAAGAGGCAGATCCCCCAGAGAAGTGCTTTGCTCCCCCAGCCAGGTAGCTGAGGGAGCAAACAACCACCAGTAACAACCACGAGAGGATCTGGGTGATGCCTTGCCATCATGGAAACACAAAGCTCTGGAGGCTGAGGAATCATTCTTCTACATTACTGAGTTTTGGGAGGTGTTGGATTAGGGCTATTCTGTTCCTCTGTCTCTACAATGCCAGCAGCCTTGCAGCAAATATTTCTAACCCTCCTCATTTTGTATTGTTTCTTCTACTGAGAGACCAGAGGAGAGCCAACTCAAGCTGATAAAGATTTTAAAAATCATGTTTTGTGGGAAAAAAGTACACAAGAAAAATTAAACCTCATCTGTGAGCCAGGTCCCTGAGTTCCTTCATCTTTAGTAATGCATCTTTAGAGATGGGAAAGCACTAAGCATGAAACTGACTAATCTGTAAGCTAAGACTTTACAGCAGTTTAGTTTAAATAAAATACTAGTTATATATCAACAAAAGACAAACTGATTGTTTAAAAATACATTTCCAGGTTTATTGGCTAGGCCAAACCAATAGGTGCAGATGTATGAGAGTTATAATAGTTCCCATAACAATCCAAATCTTTTAATCTAAACACTTTTAAAATAGGCTAATGGAATGTATTTAACTTTCTTGCTATTAAATACAAATCAGAGGTATGTCTGTGAATCTTCACAGTGATGGTTCCCTAAAGCTCAGGTTGGACCTTGGGCTCCTCTGTATGGGAAAGGATGCAGATGACCCACTTTGCATGGGAGGAGACTATGCCAGGCAGCTGAAGAGGCATAAACCAGCCAGGCAGCCAAGCCATGTGTGGAAAACAACATTGCCTTAGTATCATTAAATGGTTCATGGAAGGAGTAAGCATCTGAGATTACGTGCTCAAATACAGCAGCAAGTGCAGCCAGCTCCAGTGACCATTTCAAGGTGGCATTCAGACATCAGGATGGATTTCCCTCCACTTTGGGCAAAGGAGCAAAGGCAGAGCCCCTTTCAGGAATATTTCAGGAATTAGAAGCAGCCACAAATACTTTTATGGCATAATTTTGGCAGAGTTTTTTAACCTCCTGCTCCTTTCCTGTAACACAACAGGAACTTCTGAAACACTGAAACTCTTTTCATTAGCTTGGTTGCTGCAGTTAGAAGAGGCAAGAGGTGATGGCCTGTGTCCTGGGACATGTCTCAGCCCATCATTAGAATGAAAGTGAAATGCAGCAAGAAGAGCACATCAGCAGGGTCTCTGCTCTGGGATACCTTGTTCTAACTCATATGTCAAGATTTCCCCTTCCCCACTTTGGATACTAGCCTAAGAGAGTCTATCTTTCCCCTGACAGTGCCTTTCTCTTCAGCACCACCTGATGCTGAAGCAGAGGATCAAAGCATGCTCATTCAGCAAAATAAAGCAATGCAAACAGCATTCCACCCCCTGAAGCTCCAAAATCATTACCTTTTAGGAACAGCTGGCCCTCAGGCTGCAAAAAAGGAGGGGGTGATGGACCAACAACCCTGCACAGCTCCCACTGCAAATTTACTGGCCTCCTGTCTCATCTTAACAGAGTGAGGTTGGGGGAGAGAAATACCACACATAAATTCACACCATCCGTCATACAGGGGGAGGAGAAAAAAACCCTGCAGTCGTCTCCAAGATTTACGAGTCCCCCTGAGCTACAGCACAGAAAAAACAAAGACACACACACATACACACAAGGAGCGAAGGGAAACGTGATCCTACTTGCAGCTTTATTCCTTTATCATGTTCCCTGACAGCAACCTGGACCTGGGCTCTACAAAGAGGAAGCACACAGAAGGTGTAGCTGCAAACAGCAGAGCAACAGCCCCCAAATAGTAATGTCCATGTGCCATTCTTTGGCACTTTTCTTTCTGAATGATCTCAAAACACCACAGAAATCCTTCAGTCCTCTTCTGGCCTCACTTAAACCAGGGTAAGCTGAGTCCTGCCATCCCAGTTAACAGATTTTCTATAAACTCACCTGGCACAAGCCAGGACTAAGGTGTGTCACATCGTTGCTTAGACTTCTCTGTTCCCTGGGATGTGCCCACATGGACACGCACTATCTGCACCTCTTATTCCACTTGCTGTTCTTCCATGAGTTTTAGAAAAGCTATGCTTTAAGACAAAAGAGATCTGTAGATCCAGATCTTCAAATATGTCTCCCTATTTTGGACAACTTGGTACCTGTAGAAAACTTTTCCAGTTTGAGTATTCAAAAATGGAGGCACAAAACAACATCTTTTCTTCTTAGGAAGAACTCCGGTTGTGGAATCTCCTGTCTGTCTCTCACAGAGACAGTAAATGGTACATTGGTAAATGATACACTTAAAACAATCTAAATCAAGTGAACATGACAAGAGCTTATCATCAATGATCAATCACACTGCTTGTTGCTACATTCCACCCAGCTCCTTACAATATTATATCATCCATGTAGGCCGCACAGTGACAGGAACACTCCCCTCTTACATGTGTGTACAACACCTAAAGCACACCCTCAGACCCGGTCCTGGAGTCTGACCACTGGGGAATGCTGCCTCTGCTCAGCTACTTGTAGAAGTTAAGGAAACGAAACACTTCAGGAAAATGATCAAAATCAGTTGGGATTTCCTTGGCCTGCTCACTGTCCCTGAAGTATTCAGAACCTTAGCAAATGGCATGTCCCTGAAGTTACAGATACTTCATCTTCAGCAAAAGACAAGGAAAGAAGAGTGGGCAAACACCCCACAAGGTCCATAGCAGAACTTGGAAACCACAGAATCTGGATGTCCTGAGTGTCAGGTGAGGGTTGGGTTAAATGTCCATTTACAGTGAACATCGATTTAAGTGTTAACTGAAGTTCCTTCCACCACTTTTGCACCTTTCTCCTGCTGCTTTCTGACCAGGTGCAAAACCACAGACTTTAAATTTCTAAACATAAGGAATACTCAAAACAAACTAGGATCAGATCTTAGTAACCTGTTTTAAAAGCTTCCTCTACAAACTCCAGCTGAGGGACTGTTAGATGAAGTTCACCTAAGCATAAAAGCAGAGGTATGGTGCAAAGAAGTAGTCCAAAAGCATCGTAAGTTTTCCCACCACTGGTCCTGACTCCAGCACAGAACCTGCAAGAGGTTTACACCTATTTCCCTATTGGCTGACAGAAGCATTTGAATCTAAACCTGTCCTACTATGAAGACTTAACAGCCAGAGATTTCTTCTCTTTTTGGGTATGTTCCAATTCAGATGCTTCCTCTGAAGACACTCTGAGACTTTTACTTCAGTAGTTCTGCTATAGCCTGAGAAAATGGGTAGCACCTGCTGACATTGATGCTCAATCCTTTTAGAACACCTGTTGGAAGGGAATGGCAGGCACAGGCGAGAGCAGCACTTAGGCCAGCAGAAGACCTGAGACCCATGTCCCAGCTATGTCAATGGCCAACAGCCACTCAGTGCAAACATTTTAATACCAACATGAGCTGTTATGTGAATGTCACTGATGAATTTTGGACTCTAAGACCCAATGACTTTGCCTGAAGCTTTGGTTCCTAAAGCAGTATTAGGACAGATGGGTGCAGACTGGCCCCAGGAGCATAAAGTCCACAAACGACTCAATTGCATTTGGAGTCAGGAGTTAGAGTTTCAGCAGAAATGTAACTGGTCCTTGATGACCAATGCTAAAGGCCACTAGTTAAAAAGATCCTCCTTCTATACTGCCAAATATATGTTAAACCCATGTTCCATCTTTATGATAAAAACTCTGTGGTGCATGAGGCATTTGGGATTAATTGCTGCATGGGTGAGGCTAAGGGGCAGGAGGCCATGTTTTGACACAGCCAGAGATGTGTAGCTCAGATTCCTTTGAGAAATTAATCTGTGTATGAGTGTGCAGGAGCTGTGCACTGGCCCAGGGGATGATTTTGCTTGGCTGTAACAGATACTGCCTCAAACAGGATTTCTTCAAGGGGATAAGGCAGGCTGGAGGAGGACTAACACAGTGCTCCAGTGGCTGGGGGATGATGTATTTGTGCCTTACCATCACACCTGTTGTTATGGAGCTCAAATGCACTCTGGAGAAAAAAAAATGTCCAAACCTCACTCCAACTAGATCTCATGCAATTCAAATCCTCCACTTTCCTACCTCCCAGAGTTTTTGTGCTGCACTTTCAGTGCAATTACATGCTAAATATCTGTCTGTCAATATGCTGGATCCCCTCAATTTGTATGACACGCTTTAACGCAGGCCTAGCCAAGCCTAATGGAATGACAGCTATGCCCTCCAACCATAGACTGAGTGCTGCTGGGAGAGCTTGCCCGGCTCCACGAGGAGCACGACACAGGGAGGACAGAAGAAAGGCAAATGTCACCAATAAGCTGGCACAGTCAGGCTACCAAGTCAAAGAAAGTATGTTGCTTTCCTCCTAGCTGCTGGCTCACGATGAAAAATCAGAGAGAGAATGCCATGTTGTGCGTCACCTCCTCCCAAGCAGACACAGAGCCTCTGTCTCGGGTGGTTTTCCAGCAGGTGTAAACCTGGGTAGCTTGTACTGAATGTTACTGGGCAATGCTGGTTTACAGCAGCTGAGGATTAGATCCCTCGGTCTTTGCACTGACTCCTTATCAGGGGTGTTTCAGTCACGCACACCAGGGGAGAATCAAACTGGAAAAAAAGAGTTTTCTTTTTGAAAGAAATCCTTAAACCCCCAGGCTAATCTTCCATAATATCGATGAATCTCTCCAAACTTCTTTTTGTCTCCATGCCCAAAACAGCTGGGAAGGTCCTTAGAAATGACCAAATCCATCATTCTCTGGTAGGAAACAAGAAAAAAGGGCTAGAGAAAACTGCTTAACAACCAGAGAGAATTCCATTTGCTCAAAACCTGGTACAAGGGGAGGAGGAAGACAAAATGTATCCCAACTGCACATTGTCAGGAGACTGAAAACACAGCACTAAAAATAATGATTTTTCAGGCAGCAGCAGACAGGCGCCTAATCCCGTATGAATAGAGACATCACTCCAATAGCAGCCGGCAGCGCCACTGCTGATGCCGATTCCAGCTGGACAGGTCTCACACAGCCCGATAAACACACCTCAATCTCACGCTTCAGCTCAAACTTCTTTTTTTGAAACTGCTTGCTTTCCTCTGCCCCTCCACCCAGGCCTCTGCTATAACCCAAGTTTCTTTTAAATGTGATAGTAATATAGTTCTATGAAGTCCCTGTAGTATTACCCCTGGCATTTGGTTGCAAAGGTGCTTGTGGGACTGTTCCTTTACGTGATATGTCACAGCTTCCATGGTGCAGCCTCTCCTTCTTACAGACAGAGGATGTTGATAATTTCCTTCTTACTATCAGAAATGTTTAATAAACACCCCTGCACATCACATACCAATTCCTTTGCCTGGAATAATAGCCCTGGACAGCAATTTAACTCATTTGAATTTCCTCCTCAGTAGGGAAAGTTTGTTTTAAATCAATGCAAGAATTTCCTAACTTCACTTTATGGAAGAAAAGACAATTAATCAAATGAATACAAGCTGATTCCTGCCTTCTGGTAGGAGCTGTCAGCTGAAGCTCCAAGCCTTTCTCTTGCCCTCCCTTTCCTTGCAGGACTCACTGTGCCACCATGAACCGAAGCCTATTGAAATGATGCCACCCAGATAGGTTACAGAAAGAAAAGCTCTGGGGTTCCTGCCCTGTGCTGGCTCTACATGCAAGACAAACACCATACATCAGTGGTGTTAGAGCAAGACTGTGGGCAAAAACTAGCAATGTACTTGCAATGTATGTCTTCTGCTGTATATGCTGGTTCTGAGCAATCTTGTAAGTAGAGCTCCTCATCCAGGTTTAATGTCCTCACAAGTCACTGATATGCCTCATTTTGGCAATGACTGCAGTACAAGTGCACGATTCAGCATCTCTACACAAGTATGGCAGGGCTGAATCCTCAAAACACTAGCTCAGTCCTCCTGCCCTCATCATTCTTTTCATAGCCTTGACATAGGGTGGTCCTGCTAGCTAATGACCACAGGGCATCAGGGATGCTTCATGTTCTCACCAAAATGATCCTTTTCTTGCCTTGCAGTACTATTTGAGTCTGTAAAGAAGGTTGAACCCAAACTATCTGTTTTGTTTTATAGAATCACAGAATCATAGAATGGTTTGGGCTAGAAAGGACCTTTAAAGGTCATCTAGTCCAACCTTCTTGAGGAAAATGGGGACATCTTTAACTAGATCAGGTTGCTCAGAGCCCTGTCCAACCTGACCTTGAATGTTTCCAGGGACAAGATGACAAGAACTGCAGAAAAGCACTCATAGGAAAAAGCAGCACCTGAGAAGTATCATTTCTATGCCTTTTGTGCCTTCCTCCTTGCCCCCTAGAGCTGATTGCCAAGTCCTTTTGTAATTCATTATTCTTCCCATATGTGGACTTTTGTTGCCATGTAAATTCTAAAACTACAAATCACCTGAGAGAAAGAACAAAGCTCATGGGCAAGGATTTAAATCTCATATTTAATGTACTTTGACACTTGGGCAACCTACTCTCAAAGGGTAGGAAATTAAGACAATCCAGACAAAAATGCCCTCAAATTAAAGTATTAAAAAAACCCAAGTAAAACGTGGTTCAAAATCACCAAAGAGCCTGTTTTTTATAGAGGGCTGAAAAGAAATCCTAGTCATAGATTTTCCCTGGAGCACCCCAGATCTGGACCCACGGCACTGTTCTGCATTTTAAGGATGTCTACTGAAATACAGAAAACACCTTTGCTCTTGATGAGCTCAATCCACACTAAATGACTCCAAATTAATACCTGAAGTAATGTCAGCAGAGCCAGATGTTTAGCATTTATAAAAGTACAAACGGCTCAGCCCAGACTTTCCAAATGCTCAAAAGCAAAATATCCCAGAATATTTTCAAAGCTGTCAAAGTCAGAAGTCCTTGGTGAGGTCTTTGTGGAGAGAGCTTTGTTTTAAAGTTAGATTTTTTTTTTTCCTAGGCCTGAATAATGATGCAAATCTGATGAGAATTAAGACAGTAAAGGAGCCTACAAAATCCTTTGGCTACACAGCAACAGAGAGGGGTCTCCAGAGAAGGAAATTTCATCCGGCTGCTTTGCTGACAGGAGAAGGCTCAGCGTGATAAAAGAGATCCTGCCACTTGCTCTGAGAAACCCCAGCAAAACTCTGTGCTGATACATCTCTGCTGACACCTGCTCCAGCTGGTCCTTCACAATTTGACAAGGCTGGAGGGCTGATGGCTAAAGAGGAGGTGGACCAGGTCCTGAGAACAAGCATAACATTTCATGTGTCTGACATGGCTCTTTACTGTTGCAGAGGCTGAAAATGAAAAAATATAAATATTTGGGTGAGCATTCTCTCCTGCTGGCAAGGCAGAATATGCCTCTGATGTATTTTCTACTATATCACTGAAGCTAGTTTTTGCTCTCCTCATTTCCAGCCTCCTGTACCTTGCTTTATTGAACATGTCCTGTTATGCAGGATAAAATTTCCTCCTTGAGAATTATCCCCATGTATCCTCCTGTGTTGTTCTATGCAGCTCATTATTCTCTTCTGTTTCCTTCCTACTGTAAGTTCATTTCCCAGTACAGCACCGCTAGACACTTTTTTCTTTCACGTTTTAAACATTTTATCTTACAAATCCATCTTTTCAGTTCCCTATCCCTCATACTCTCTGAACTTGTATCTACACAGGAGAGCACTGTATGGTTTATCCCTCTCTAGTCCTATGGGGACTTTGGTGAAATCTTCACCTTAAGAACATGAAAATATTGTTCCTGGCTCTAGTGCACAGATAAAAAGCCTTAGAGGGTGCAGGAGACCTGACGCAGGGTTCCAGATGTGTAACACATCTTTCTTGATTTACATGGAGCATCCACTTGCAAATATTGACAACTCACAAAGTGCTGATAATCCACATAGCACACATATGGAACACACACATGTGCCACAGTGTGATGACATCAGCTATCCTGTCTATGAGGAAGGCTTACTGAAAGGTTTTCTATCACAAGGCTGGCTTGATAGCTCTCTGTCTCCCGGGCTTTTCCATTACTGTTTTTTTTGAGGCTATGATGTATCTCAGTTGTTGATGGGAAGAAGATTCTAATGGTCTGAACCTCATAGAAGAGCTAATTTCACAATCACACATACTGGCACTGCTTTTTCTTCTGGACTGAAGGAGCGTTTAGTCTATTTAGCCTTTGTAAGTCTTTAAATAATAAATAAACAGGCACTGTGTTGTTCTTTCCTCCCCTTATAAATACATCACTCTGATAGGTGTTATCTGCCGCAAACACCAGCCAATTTGCTCTTCCTTTAGAGATAAGCTGAAGCACCTCTTTTCAGAGAAGATGAATAAGTGAGTCAGACCACATTACCTGGAGTCAGTTTGCAAGGGATTCAGCTTCCACTGGAAGGTGGACAGCCTTGCTTCCACAGAAATGAATCTCTATGCTGCCCCTGAACCCTGCAGGCCAAAGTTTCACCAGATTTCTCCATCTTGGAGGCTACAGCCTTCCCTGCCCTGTAGTTTCACACACCTACTTGTCCATACAGGTCTGTAAGGCAGGGATTTGCTTTTTGATGACTTTGGCAGAGTCCTGAATCCTGGCCTAGTGCACAGCATGATAAATAGGCTGTGTAGTGCTAGGGTCTGTGGAGCCTGGGTAAGGAGAAATGAATCCTCTCTCCCCAGACAATGTAACAGCTGCTGAGCTTATCCTTTGGTTACCACTGCTGAGGGTCCAGACTTCCCCACCTCCACCCTGCTGTCCTGCCTCTCACTGCAGGGAGGTGTTGCGCTGCCCTAGACAGCTGTAACCAAAACCAAAGGTCCCATCACTCCTCTGCCCTCCGACACCTCTCCATTCTGCAGTGCTGTGTATAAAGTAGCTTGCTGCATCCTCCCCATTGGTGCTACCCCTGCTTACAGCTCTGCCACGTAGCTGCCCTGGTTAACACAGGAAGCTTTCTTGCTGTCCCCAGCATTACCAGCTCACACTCCTGGATCCTGGAGCTAACAGCAGTGGTGCTGAGGGCAGACAGCATGAGCAAACATGGAACAGCCCCTGGAACTCAGAGGGCACTTGAGGAAACTGCAAATCCCAAGAGTGTCCAAGGCACAGTCCATCCATCTTTAGGTGGGACAGAGCACTGCTACAATGATTTTTTTTTTCGTAAAGGAGTGAGAGAGCTGGTGTCAGGCAAAGATTTCAGGGTCTGGCTCATCAAATTCCAGCAAAATGACCACCCTCGTAACCCAAAACAGCTACTGTGTTTATAGTAAACATAAATGATATCTGGGTGGCCTTTGAAGCCACCATGTCCATTGGTGGTAATTATGGACAAGTGGATAGAGCAGTGATGCTCCAAAGCATTTGTGTTATGTTCAGACATAATTATGGCCATTATCAAATTTCTGCCCCTTCAGCAAAAAAGGGGGAGGGGGTCAACTGTTTGATACCACAGGCAGAAACAGCAAAGGAGGGAGTTCTTCCCTGAGTAACTCACACTGGATAAAATTCCTGAGTACCACCTGGTGCAGTGGACACTGGCGCTCTGATGGAGACAGGTGATGATGGAAGGCCCCTTGGGCACACCAGACAAATGGATTCAACACCAAGGCCTCCCACATTGCTGTCCCAGCCTCTGTTGCTTGGGTCTGGGAGACAGGGTAGTTCAAACACCAAACACACGTCTTTGAATGTCACCTCTTGAGTGAGAAGAGTGGGCAGCAGCAGCATTACTAATTGCAAGGAGGTATCGTTTGTGTATTGGGAAGCCTTACCTCCCACAGTGCCACCCTCATCTCAACCCACGCTGACTAGTTTGTGAAGGATGCCCTTCTCTCTTCTCCCAAACACTCCAGCTTTATGGCAGAGGGAAGTATCTCATTTGCAAAGGGTTATTCTAAACATCAGAGCTGATGAAAAGGCCTTTATGGTGGGAATCTGAAATGACCCATAGTGAGGATTATCAAACAAAATCCAACCAAGTACGTCAGTGAGAAAGGCTGGAGGGATGGGGAATGAATTTTACCGTTTCAAAGTTGGTGACCTAATGCTAGGATCCCTTCAGCACTTATTTCCTAAGTAAAATCCTGCTATTATACAGCTTATACAGCATCTAAAAGTTCTCTGGAAGCTGGCAGGAGCTACAAATGAACAAACTCTGTCAAAATCACATCACAGCTACAGGGTTGTATTATGCTGCATGTTGATATGAAAGTATTGTCCACTTTGCATTTCAGGATTTTTCTGCTGTGCTCTTAAAGGATTAGATTTTTTTTTTTTTCCTCCTAGGAGAGAGAGGACTGAAGGCTGCAAATAGAAGTCAAACAAGACCTCACAGTGCTTTGCCTGGCCTGGAAGACTTTGGGCAGCATCTCTGTGTGGCTGCCTTGTGCAGACATAGTTTGCTGCTGAGCAGTCTCATTGTGGCTGTGAGACCATGAGCCCAGTGCAGAGTTAAAGGGTGAATCATCTTCCATTCCTCACTTGTGGAAGTTCCTGGCACAGCCTCACACTCCAAGTGGCACTCCTTGGTCCATCCAAGAGGATGTAGCTCCAGTGGGTTGGAGGGGCTGGAGAGATGGGGTGGCTACTTTCAGGAGCTGGTCTCTGAGGTCAGGGCAGGGGCACAGTGCTAGAGCACGAGGAATGTGCTCAGAGCTCTCTGTTCAGAGGATAAATAGAGGGCTGAAATCTCTGGGGCTGTTAATGTGTCACCTTTCCTCAGCACTGAATTATTTTTTTAAACATGTTTTTAAAAGAAAGATAAATAAGAGAAAATAGAAGAGATGATAAATGGATCCCCTTCTATTCCCTTCATCACTGGGCAATACCACCCAAGTATCTGGCAGGAGCAAAATATACAAGTATTTCCCTGCCTTGCCAGACCTGAGCTCCACTGGAGTTGACAGGAGCCCTGAAATTGCCTGTATGTACCAGATTTACTCTCCTTTTCCTGCAGCTACAAAGGTTGCAATGCAGTGGCCCCTCTGGATTTTCATGAAATTCTAGACTGCATGAAGAGTGTTGCTCAAGTAGAAAGCTGATTTAACATCATACTAAGCTGCTGCAAAAAGATCCATTTTCCACCATGCTACCTTGATTTTCTTACTAAGAAGCTGGAAGAAAGCATCACAAAGCCTGAATATGTCCTGCACAAAGTTTGCAACTATTAAAACAGCAAACTGTTTCCCAGAGGGTGCCTGTGTTTGATGCAAAACAATGTGCAAAGCACCAGGCAGTGCATGGACCTGGGACCCAGCAGACCCAGAGGCTGACCCAAATCTGACCTGCTGCGTGGCCTTAACCATGTTGCTTCATCTCCTTGTGCTTTTACGTCTTTGCACTACTTTATTTGGCCTTCCTGTTTGCCCTTTCAGCAATTTGTGTGGAGTACATCTGCTAGAACCTAGTACAGGTGACACAGGAAGGGGCTGATACCTCTTTCTCATAGTATATTAACATTTTTTAGCCAGTTTTTACACTACTCTTCACAACAGGACAAGAGTTTCTCTCCACAGCAGTCAGTGAAACCTGGTAAGAGCTAGTACGGATGCTGCCACCACCTATGAACACAGGGTGCATGGCTGACGCACAAATCCTGCCAGCAGTCATCACTAATGATCACTTCCTCCACCTCGGGGAAGGCCTCCTCCTGGAGTTCAGCACCTCTGCAGCCAGCTGCTGTTGGCGTCTTACACAAGAGGTGCTTTAGGAAGTGTAATTGACACAGGGAAAACTCCCAATTTCCTTCGTTCTGTTTCTCTCCCTAGAAATTGTACCTGAAGTAAAGCAGGCAACTGGCAGCACGTGGCAAGAGAGGAATACGCTCATGAGATTGCTGGAGCGCAGAGAGTGCTGGTGACACCGCTGGTTTTGCCGCACAGCTCATCTCAGCTGGACTGTCTACTCGCTTCCTAGCACAGCTGCCTTTAAATCCATCTGGAGCTAAAGACAAACACGGCTCAGTACATGCAAAGTGTACCTCTGAATGTTCACCATGTCTCCAACTAGCAAAGCCAAATGTTTGTTTGAGACTTAAGCCAATTATTGTTGAAGATGCACCAACAAGAGCTGGTTCAGTGGGAGAAATGCAAATGCATGCTGGAGCACGGGGTTCTATGACAGCGTGAAGGCTGCTGTCCGTGTGGTGCTCCTCTGAACACAGCTCTAATCATCTCTAGCCCAATATTTACCTTCCTGAAGAGAGCAGTGACCAGCCACTCAACAGCACCTGGCTGCTCTACAAAGCCTCGGTGGAGTTGTTTCCTCCCTGTTTTGTTGTGAGAGAGGAATGAGGACAGCTAATAATGTTCTCTCTCAATCAAATAATTGTTGAAAGTTGGGAGGGGAGGTGTTGAGGCAGGAGGGGGGAAAAGGACCCTGTGTTAACCTAAGTGATAAGCTCTGCCCAGCCACAGCTCAGCCCGCCTCGCAGGCGGGGTGATGGGCACGCAGGGTTTGTTCTTAGCAGTTCACCTGCTGCTGGCTTTCAGCACTTTTTATTCAGTTATTTTGTTTATCTTGGAGGCCTATTGTCATCACCTTGGTGCCGCCAGGGCAGGCTTCAGGTGCGGAGCGGTCCGCGGGGCGCTCAAGGTGCAGCCACAGCAGCACTCAGCAGCCATGCCGGGAGGGGCTCCCCGCTGGTTATGAAAATCGCTTCCTCTGCTGATAGTGACAAAGCCGAGCAAACAAACAGCGCTCCGGCGAGGGAGTTTGTCTTTCTCCTCGGACTTGAATTGCGTGGAGCATTCAGAGCAGTATAAATAGACCTAATTTCCAGTAATGAAGCTGGAGTAGACACGAGCAGGTCTGAGTACCACTTGATGACAGGTCCTGTTGTGCTATTACTGGATGAATGGAGGTGCTAAACACGACCATTGTTTTCAAGGGTGACTTTCAAAAAGACTGCTTCCCGTCTTTTGAGTTCCCATTTTCAGAAGTAAAAATCCTGCACAATTGAGCCAAATACACAGGATTTTTGGACCACTGAGTCAATTACACAACTACTGGCAATTTTATCACAGCCAACCTAATTTAGGCTAATTTGTATTGATTATGAATCATCCCAGGACTTCTGATACAGTCTAGCGACCACAGGATTACAGAATTGTCAGGGTTGAAAGAGACCTCCAAGATCATCGAGTTCCAACCCCCTTGCCATGGGCAGGGACACCTAACACTAGATCAGGTTGCTCAGAGCCCCATCCAGCCCGGCCTTAAAGACGTCAAGGGATAGGGCTTCCATCACCCCGCAGTGCAGGATTTTTTTAGTGCTCTTTGAACTAAAAAATAATCTTTTCTTTAGAAATGTGCTAAGTTTCCTTTATAGATGGTAATTAACAAGGCTGGAGCAAGGTAGGCTGAGGAAAGGCTGCTTGGGTATGTGCAATGCAGCCCTCAGTCTCCCGTGTGGCCATCAGAGCCTCCTCAGGGAGCACAGCTGCATGGCAGGGTAGCGTCCTACAAGAATAACAGATAAACACATGCACTTCACAAGCCACTGGGCACTATATTTCTTCTGATGAGAACCATCCATTATTCTTCCATGCTCTTCTCTGTGCCACATTAGTGAGAGGTCTTACAAAGCAAGCCAGGGGACAGGTTTATTTACTCCCTGCTGCACTGCACAGCACCCAGGTTCATTGGCATTGGTTACAAATGACCTCGGGTCTTCCATTATGGGCTAATGTCTGCAGCCCTCTGACCTCCGGAAGTGCTTAAGGAAGAGCTGCAGTAAATCAGAGCAGTACTCAGTTGTGCAAGAAGAAAGTCCCTCATTATCGATCTGCCAGTGGGAGAGAAAGGACTGTGGCTGAGCTGCTGAAGGGTGGTGTGCTTTCGGCTGCTTGGAAAACTGCAGACAGAAGTGGCTTTTGTACCTGCACTCTGCCCCCAAGGGCTGTGAGTAGTGGAGGTGGAGGGGAGTGAGCCTGGCTGCATCTCTTTCAGCAGGGGACAGCAGGGGAAGTTACAAGCACTCAGTTCATGAGGTGGGTCCTGTTTGCAAAGGTTGACTACTGCACAGATGCAGCTGAACGGGTACCAACACGTCTTCCTCTGCTTTTTATTTAAATGCCACTAGTGCCAGCCCCATTGCACCAGCCCAAAGAAGGGTGCAAAAGCTGCTGGACTTGCAGCATGGATGGTGTCTGAGGGCTTGTTCAGGCTGCTGTTACAGCCAGTTTTCACGGTGCCCTCTGAGAAGCAGTCTTCGAAGTGGTGAGAATGGCCAATGTGATGACTATCCTTGACAGAGAGACACTTTGGAGAGCCAAGAAGTGCAGAACTGACAATCTGCACATCTCATAAACCAGCCTGGGTCAGCCACTAACCTGTTTTGGAGATACCTATGCAGGCCACTGCTCTGCACAGATCAACACTTTACTTCTTTCCTCTGAAAGATATTTGTTCTCACACACTAACCCCATTGTAAAGTGGACATTATGTCAGGAACCTGCACTAAGGTCCACAAGTGATCCTTACCACTGAGCTTCTTACCAGAGGATATGAACAGTCTGTGCGGTTTGAACAAATTAGTCATCATGAAGTCAACCTGAGGATGCTATTAAATACCCTGTGTGCCAGAGCATGTGCAATTACAGAAGGAAGCAATAACACAACCACAAAACACCACAGTTGCAAATCTTTTTAACCACAAGCAGCTTTCCACATGAGAGTGGAAACAAGAAAATTTGCCACATCCTCTGTGCTGACATGTGGAGCCCCAGAAGAGGGCACAGAAGCAGGAAGAGTGTGTTACTGAGCAGAGAGCTCCTGTCTCTGCAGAGGGTTTCAAAAGTAGTAACAAGCAGCTTGGATGGAACTAAGTATTTCCCTGCTATGCACAGGCAAAAAAAAAAAAAAAAAAAAGAGAATGAAGATCTGCTATTGAGAACCAATATGCAGAAGTCACCTCTTACAATCAGGATAAGATGACCCTGTAGAACAAAAAGCAAAGGTAGTGGTATCATTTCCTTGCCCATTTATCTCCTATACAGTTCTAGCCTTTGTCTCTTTCTTAGAGAACCTGGCTCAGTCAGGTCACAGGAGCTCCCTACCCCAAAGATAATCCTGTAAATCATACAGGAAAAGCAATCAACAAATAAAAATGCTGCTGTCCTAGAAGCAAACAAAAAAGCAGCTGATCAGCCTGCTCAGATCTGGAGAAGCCTGGGAGATCCCATCTACAGCCTTCCTCCCAGAAACAAGACCACCACTCAACATAAAAAGCAAGGGAAAAAAAAATAAAACACAAGGGGTTTTAATGTAATCAAATGTGTCATATGCCTAAAAGGTATTCTGCTTTATCACACACATGTATGGATTGCTTTGCATGTGTTTTTCACTTCTGCCCATCTCCAGAACAAACACTGCAGTTCTACTCTCTCAGAACTGCAGAACTGTTTCTTGGCTCCTTTTACACATTCCAGCACAGCAGCATCACAGATTCACTACAGAGAGGACTTACTCCATCAGCTGATGTAGTTCACTGCTGAGCTGGGTTGCTCTCTGCTGTATGAGTACTAACGCTCTGAGGAAAGCTGGGGTGTGACATTCAGCAAAAGGAGAGACTGTCCTTCAGGATATAAGGAGTGCTACCAGAAAGAATCCTTTTTTCCCCCCTTTCTTTCTTCTTTTTCCCTGGCAGAGCTTAAATTCAAGCCATACAAGAACCAGAGCCATGGGTACAGAATCACCTCCTGATGACAATTTGCTGGGTCATACAGAGATTTTTGTGGCTTATGTGCTTCAAGATTCTGTATTCTATGGTAAAGGAAGTTTACAGTGGGGAGGTTTTTGTTCAGCTACAGTTAAGAGACAGGCCCAGACAAAAAACTTATAATTGCAGAATCTCAAGCCTTGGAAATGCTCTCAAAAGTATTCACAGTTCAGATTCAGCCTTCCAATATGTAAGAATCAGTAATCGTTTTTTAACATGCCAACATTAAGTTCAAGCTCAAACACAGAGACTATAGAAAGAGGAGCATGTTTCTGTCTGTGCATTGCAGAAAAGATTCTTTCAAAGAATCATCAGCATCCATTGTGAGCCTGAAAGCCTGGATTCCCCATTCAGCCTGCACACAGGTGGCATCCCCATTTCTCTCCACCTCTGTTAACAGCTTGCTTATTTTTAACTTGATGTTTCAGAAATACCAAGCCACAAGATCCAGTCCTGCCAATTCTGTCACTTCACATGACAACTGTCTGTCTTCCACATGATGATAACAACTTTGAAATTCACTTGGCATTACAGTTTCCTTCCTGCTTCTCTCAACAGCTACACAAATGATGTCAACAGGTACAGAACAATAGTGTATCAGGAGCTGACAAGCACTAAGTGCACAGGAGCCTGTGTCCACAGGGTGATTCTCAAAAAGAGATTTGCATGCATTTAAAAGTGTATAGAATCAATAATTTGTTCTTTTGTGTCATAGATAGATGTTCCCGGGATCAGTGGTTAGAAATTATGTAAATGGATGTTGCAAACCAGAAGGCTAAGCTATGCAGACTCGAGATTTCCAAAAGAGCAAAGTAAGCTGTCCCTCAGCTCTGTCTCAGTCATCACAGTCACCAGTTTTCCCTTCTGCTACGCCTGAAGGAAGCAGGACTGCAGCCCAGCTCCCCACACCGAATACACATACAGATGATGTGATGCATTTACACTGCCCAATCAATGATAGCTTATCTTAGTCCTCTTAACACTTTCCCTGCAAATCTGTCATGGTACGGTAAATGACAGCAAAATACCACATTCTTAAGAGGTTTCTTATTTTTCAGTTCCCTCATCTTCCTCAATGCAAAAGTGCATTCAAACATTTCTCTGACCAATAAAACCCAAACAAACCTAACCAACCAACCAACAAAACCAAACACAAAGTCCCACAACCAAACCAAACCAAGAATAGCACAAATAACAACTCCGATATTCTTTTTGTAGTGGAGACATTTAATGCCAGTCTCACCTTACGGCAACTCAAAATCCTGTGAATGCCCCTTAAGACACTATCCAAAATAAAAACTGTATCTGTACCTGAAGAAAAGTATCCCTGAGGCAATAAACTCAGGGCACACTGTGCTTTGAAGTGGAGATATCCTTGCCTCTCACTGCTCTATCCCCTTCCCATAGTGCTATTACAGGAGTGCTGTTTTAAAACCAGATCATTCAATGGTCAGGGCTTATAGCTCAGTTTGGGAGAGGGGAGCAGGGTGAAATAAATACACTGCCTAACATTGAGCCACCACATCAATGTCCAGGCATGGGAACCCAGCCAACATCTCCCTGGGGAAACACTGTTGGACACACCATGTTGAGAAACCATGCCAGGGGACTTCTTCAGTCCTGCTGCTTAACATTTTTTTCCTTCTTTTTAAAATCTTTTTTTAAGCAAGCAGTTTTCTTTCACAAGCATACCCATCAATCAGCCGTTTAACAGCAAAATGTGGACAGTTGAGGTGAGCACTTCAAACACCAGAGACATGCCAGCTCGTGCTAGAGATTTGAAAGCCTCTAAAATAGGAGCAAATGTGATTCAAGTGAGCAATGTAACTTTTCAATAACTATGAATAGGTTGAATCTGAGAGCTTTGAAAGTTTGATAATGCCTATTACAAAGACTGTGAAGCTTTGCTCCTTTCCATATTAAATCATTCTAAAACCTGTTTGGTAACAGTCCCTACAGTTAGTGCAGAGAAAAATTCCAAATTCACACTTGCCCTAGTATTCTTGTTTGGCTACAGAGACTCTTACTGCAATTAGTCTGGTTTGTAATGCAAAACAGATGAAAGTAGAAATTAGATCAAAACCTTGCCACATATCCCAGGTGTTTTCATGCCATGCATCCCAAGAAGTTTTCCCCAAGCCAACAACATTAAATTAAAATCTCAACTATTTCTCTCAGATCCAACAAATGCAGATTAAGCTGAAATTTAAAGGGGAAGTAAAAAAAAAATTTCTTTTTCCTCACCTGCCAAGTCTTCAAAGTTCAGGGCTCTGTGTTTCTCTTTCAACACTTAACAGCAGAAACACCTAAGGTTGAGTGGAGAGATTTCCTCCTCACACTGGCATTATTCATTATTTCTAAAGTGTCGACAAATGTCTTCAACACGATGCAACACACACAAACAGACAGTCCCTGACCCAGTGGATGCACAGTCTGAGGCTGTTATCTTTGTTCTGTTTTGGTATATCATCACAAATTTCAGCAGGGCACCAGATGAGCCCAATCCAGCTTCCACTGGCAGTTTTCCATAGCTTTTAATAGGAGCTGTCCTAGCCCCAGTCAAAGATACAGAATCAGCTATTGCAGGAGAAAGCAGAGTTCTTAGCACATCTGCAAACAGGAAAACCCCCTCATCCTCAACAGTTTTGTTTTAAATTAAGTGTATATTTGAATGTTTTCACACATAATGCATTTTGAGAACTTGAAGAGCTCCCTCTCACTGTATCTTTCAACCATAGCAGTACTACAGATCAACCAGCAGCAGGCAATTTCTGGACCAAAGCAGACTGGCAGCTACGGTAACAGCTCCAGCTGGTGGATGTTGGTGAAAGTTTTGTTTTGTTCTCTAGAATTTTGTGCTGATCTTTCTGCCAGGACCTTTCGGCTTAGAAATGCTTCTTGCAGTTATCCCTGATTACAAGTAGTATTTTCCTAATTTGTTCAGAGATGCTCTTCTCCCTTGTAGGATAAATAGTCCAAGCAGCTTTCATCCTGTTCCTCAACCATTTGGCTCCGTCATCAGAAACTCTGGAAAGCAAAAATCAAGATCATAACACATCTGTGCAACAGAAAAGCCAACCAGTTTACCACAAAATGTGAAAGTTTGCTGTGGCAATTTTTACATTTAAACCAGGCAAATTGCTCTCTGAGTCTTTTTAATGGCAATTCCTCCTCCCTCCCCTGCTTTAAATTTCAGTGATATTTTCAAAAGCTCTCAAACACACATAGGTATAAAGAGGTTTCATTAGAAACTATCCACTCTGCTTACCTGGAAACACTGCTTGAGTATTTGTAATTGGGTAACTACTTGTCTACAGTGTATTGAAATACTTAGTTTTCTGAACAAAGATTTTTGAGTACTTATCAAAGTTTCAACTTCCTTGTTTTGCAAAGCAAAACCTCAGCTGATTTCTCTCCTGTAGCATCACTCCACTGATTCCATACTCCATGTAGAGCATGAAGACACAGACACAATGCTCAGCTTCATTCATTGTGCGATTCAAGATACTCTCTTTCTATCCTGAAATTGTTTATTGGGGAACCACTCATGGATATAAGTAGTAACTAGAGTGGTTATTTGGATAGGAAAGCTGGGGGGGGTTGGCACATCTTTCAGATGGGAATAAAGTCTTCCAAGATGCACAGGATCACTGTGAAGGTCATAGGCAAGCTAGTTTCTGAGTATTTAGTAAATTTGGGCTTGGAGCATGAGTCCAAGCTCTGTATAGAAGCTGGCTTCAGCCTGAAGGAAATAAGGAGATCATCCTGGGGAACCAAAGACTAGCTGGTTTCCTTTATAACCCAACCCCCCCCACACACCCCAAAAGCCTTTGGGGAAAAGACTTATATGGTCTACACCTTCACCATTTAGAAATAAACTCCTCTTACTCTCTGCCTCCCTTTCACTGTCTCCTTCTGCTTCCCACTCGTCCATTTCCCATAAAGTTGTTTCCAGATGCAACTGATTTGAAAACTCAGATTATCCTGTTAGAATTGCTGACTTTGGATTTGAGACCCCAAGCCAGATTGGGACAATCCCCTCAGGTCCTTTCTCCAGCTAATTTATAGCGTTTTTTGTTGAGACAAGGAGTTATGGTCTGTAAAAGGCTTGCTGTCGGCCACTCATAAAAACCCAGCACCTTGTCAGAGAAAGGAAGCCTGGGAAGAAAGTTTCAGCAGTGATCAGCTGGTTTCCAGATGGGTGGCCTTCTACATGTTGTCCAGTCCCATGAGTCCACTAAACCAGCCCTTATTTTGCACTTTGGAAAAACAAAGATGCAAACTCTCTTCTGCTCTCAGTTAGGGTTTTATAAACAAGCTCCCGGCCCTTGTGTCAAATTTATTAAGAAGAAATTCATTCTGCCACCTCCCTTCCTCTCTCTTTGCATGCATGTGGCAGCCCCTTTTCCTCCAGTTTCTCACTTCTACATGGAGTGGAGAGACTTGCATCATGATTTACATCCTTCTGGGTTGTTTTCCTATCAGAAATAAGGAAGGGGGCAAACAAATCACAAAGCTGAGGGATTGGCCTCCAAGGTATAAAACCACCCATGTGAGGCTATGTTTGTTCTCAGTCTGGCATAAATTCTCCTCTTGTTCTATACTCTCCATCTTAACCAAACAGCACCTGATTAAAGACACAAAAGGTTGGTCAGTAATGTTGGTAGTCAGAAAAATCACACTTCTAAGTGAGAATGCTGCCTCTGAAACAGCACTGCCACAGAACCACAGTGCTACTGGGTTCACCTCAGCACAGAAAGCACACTTAGATTGCACCTAGAGACCTTAACTTCAGTTCCCTCCGAAGCACGGAAATCTCCATCAGCCTCTAGACAACTATTTATTCAGCTAAATATGTCTGTTTATATGAATTGTGACGTGCATAATTTCCCTTGTATTTAGCCCAAATTCCCCTTTTACTTTCAGCTCATTACTCTTACTGACATCACTGACTTCAGCAGTGCAAGGATTTCATGCCTGGCATTACCCTGAAGGGAACCAGAGATGGCTGTTGTGGCTCCTGTGCCTGGCAGATGTCTCAGAGATTTGGATTTTCCCTATGAAGTTACAACTTTGAAGCCAGTTTTGTTCTTCTCTAACTTCAGTCTATAAATATTATTTCTAGAAAGAAGCCATCAGGAGTCTTCTCACAACTGTCCATCCCATCAAGATGATGACTCTGATTATAACATGTTCTGAGACTTTCAAAAAGTGCAAAAATAGAAAGCATAATTATAGGGGGAGACTGATTGTCTTCACAAAGGTGAGTATCTGTCATATTTAATCAAGACATAGAACTAAATTTTTGGGCATCATAACTGTTTGCTCACTAAAACACATAATTATGGGTGATCCTGGAATTTGAGTACTTAGACTTGTTCTGGTACTGAGGAAATTAGTGGAAACTATACTAAGAGAGTTAAATGCATGGGTAAATATGTGATAGAATCATAGAATCAACCAGGTTGGAAGAGACCTCCGAGATCATCCGGTCCAACCCATCCCCATCCAATCAACTAGACCATGGCACTAAGTGCTTCATCCAGTCCCTTGGAGTGCTCTGAAGGATGCGCAGTGTATGGGTAAGGATGATTTAGCTCATATTACTGGGGGGGTGTTAAAAAGACAAACTTTCAAGAGGATCCCTTACCAAAGATTCCAGTGTTGTCATGGTATGAGAAGGAACAACCTCTTGTAAATTAGTAACTGGTTAAAAGAAAAGAAACTTGTTTTTAACACCAGAACAGCATTGCTGTGACACAATCGCAAAGGTCTGTCCCGGCATTAGTGCTGCGCAGCTCATCCATAATAATGCAGGAAAGGGGTGAGTAGGAAAACTACATTTGCAATTGATTCCCAAATCATTCTACATCATCAAATCTGAAACTGAGAGTGATGAGGGGTAGGAGGTTCTCAACAAACTGACTGACAGGCTGTGGGAGCATCACACTGAATTACACTTCAGTAACTGCAAGTGCACATGTGGAGTAATCTAAACTCCATAAACCCTTTGACATGTCTGGATTAGGTATTACTGAGGAGAAAAAGAGATTTAGAAATCCCTAGGGATAGTGCACTGAAGACATCAACTCAGTACTTGTCCTTGGCCAAAAAAAATCCTCTAGTGCTAGAAACTGTTAGGAAATAAACAGAGCAGAAAACTTTGTTATGCCTGAATGTGAGCCTTGACCACTGCTCACTGTGCAGTTCATTTCCTCTAAAAGGACTCGGGGGACTCAGCAAACTGCAACAAGGACTAACAGAATACAGCTTCCATGGAAGGTGAGACTGAAGTGATAGGACTTTTCAGCTGGAAAGGAGGTCAGTACAGCGACATATGGAGAGGTCTCTAATGAACCTGTAAATATGATTTACTAACTCACCACACAAAGTTAGGGGACCATTTTTAAGGTGAAATTAAATGTATGCTTAAACCTGTGGCTCAAGCTCTGCCTGTTATCTCAATCTCCTTTTCCTACCTTCATCTTCTGAGTTTTACACAGTTCAGAAGATGATAATGTAGGAGTCCCCTTTCATGCACTGGTTCTTGGCTGGTAGCATGACACAGAATCATAGAATCAACCAGCTTGGAAGGACCTCCAAGATCATCCAGTCCAACCTAGCACTCAGCCGTGTCCAATCAACTAGACCATGGCACTAAGTGCCTCATCCAGGCTTTTTTTGAACACTTCCAGGGATAGCGACTCCACCACCTCCCTGGGCAGGCCATTTCAATGCCAGTCACCCTCTCTGGCAAGAACTTCCTCCTAACATCCAGCTTACACCCAGCACAACTTGAGACTGTGTCCCCTTGTTCTGTTGCTGGGTGCCTGGGAGAAGAGACTGACCCCCATCTGGCTACAGCCTCCCTTCAGGTAGTTGTAGACAGCAAAGAGGTCACCCCTGAGCCTCCTCTTCTCCAGGCTGCACAGCCCCAGCTCCCTCAGCCTGTACTCAAAGGGCTTTATTCCAGGCCCCTCACCAGATTCTGGCCACACTGTTCCTGATACAGGCCAGGATGCCATTGGGTCTCTTGGCCACCTGGGCACACTGCTGGCTCATGTTCAGCTATTATCTACCAGTACCCTCATGTCCCTTTCTTCTTGGCTGCTCTCCAGCCACTCTTTCCCCAGCCTGTAGTGCTGCAGAACCCTGCACTTAGCCTTGTTAAATCTCATCCCATTGGCTTCTGCCCACATATCCAACCTGTCAAGGTCTCTCTGCAGGGCTCTCCTAACCTCCAACAGATCGACACCTGCTCCTAGCTTGGTGTCATCTGTAAACTTGCTGATGATGGACTCAATCTCTTCGTGTAGATCGTCAATAAAGACATGGTAATGCCTCAATGACTAATGCTGCCTGTGAACACTGCTAGGCATGTAAAGACTTTGTATTGAAAAATTACTTATGCAATGTCACATCTTCAGCAGGAGACAGTTTATAGCTCCCCATCATTTCTCTGATATATCCATTACCAAAAAATCCAAATTTGCTTGCCATGGCTTGCATCTTTCTTAAGGGTATGACCACAGAGTTCAACATAACCAGGATTTCACTCTCAGATATGACCAAGCTTTTAAATAAAAACAACTTGTCCCATAACAATGACAATATTTTCTGTCAACACAAAAAAAACCATCAGTCTCAGCAGCACTGACAATCTTTGTCAGAAAAATGAATTTTCAGTGGGAGCCTACAGGAACTTCAGGATGTCAGATCAGGGTTATTATCACCTTTTTATAGATATAAAATTCCTTCATGAAATGCACTAAGAACTAGAGCTGCTTCACAAAGGATTAATGCTTCATATCCACTATTGATAAGCTTTCACTACAGAAGTTCAAGAGAGACACAAAATGCTGTGATCAATCTTTCCCATGCAGATCTGCCCATCTGCAGTATTTGGCACAGATTTTAAAGTACAGTAAACTCTATAGTTTTTCAGGGATCACTCCTGTGTTCCCTCTGGAGTGACTACTGGAAGCCAAAAGCATTTAAGCAAAGCTAGATAAAATCAGCAGTGCCCAATGTGGGTTCTTTCTGGTTTCCTGCAAGTAAACAGACATGTTTACAAGGGGCTGTACATTCACATCAATCATAAGGTGACTTTGTTTACAGTAGAGGAATTTCCTGCAGGCTTTTGCTGTCCTGGTTTCTTTCTCTTTGTATTTACTTTTGTTCAAATGCAATTTAAAAAAAAGCCGTAAGTACTCCAGCTCAATTCAGAACGTGACACACTGAAATCTGAAGCAGGCTATAATTCATGCCCAGATTTAGTTGTTCTTTTTCTTGTTTGTTTGTTTAAGCTAACACACACCTCTGCATTAAAAGCCACTTTTCTCTACCCATTCAATTCATCTACACCTGGCAAGAAAGCAACTTCTACTTGTCTCCCCATAAAGAACTGCTTTTCTTATCAAGCCCACAAAACAGCAGAAGCCCACCTGACACAGAGATTGGGCTTTTACTTCAGGCATGGAAGAGACAGATCCCTCAGAGGAATTAAAGTCAAAATGTTATTGAATGCTACTGAAAGATTGGCATTAATATCAGCTGAACAGCCAGGATTAAGAACTGCTGCTTCTATAAACTAGAGTGAATCACTTCTCCACTCCTTGATTGAATTAAAAATTACTTCAGTGGGGAATTAATTTGAAGAACCACTGCAGAATTGGCCCCCAAGATTCAGAATTTGGATAGGAAACTGTTTCTCGATAGCAAGTTCCTAATTTTCTGTGAGTGAAGTCCCAGAACCTCTAAATATGGAACAGAAGATCTGGACTGGAGCCTTTTATCTGTATTCACCCAGAAATTAATACAGCCAGTATGTGAATAGGAGCTGCATGGTCACTTCTGCATGACACAGCTAATATGCTGCAGTGAGCCATGGGACAGGAAGGAAGCTGCAATCCTCCTGTCTACACTTTTCCTCTCTGATCTCTCCTAAAACCCCATCTGTGCCCAAAGGAGCAGGCCTGCTTCTCTTGATGCATGAAGCTGAGTGAGGCCCAGAGCAACGAAATGCTACATGATGCTTGCCTGAAGTGAATCACAACACACAGGGCTCTGGCAGGCTGACAGCCACCTGAATTGCTGTGTTGTCTCTCTGGCCTAATAACTTGAGTGTTCTGAGGTACAAATACATTTTGGTAAAAAGTTGTGAACCAAAACCTTAGCCATATTTATGCTACTGGATAGAGATAAGAAAAAGTTGCAGCTCCCATGAGTACATCTCTCCTACCACAACGCTCCATCACCTCCTGAAGTTATGTGCTCATTCCATCCTTCACTGCCTGATATGCCTGCTCCCCATTCTGCTGCATGATGTGACACACATTAGGTCACTCTGGAGCAAGAGAACATTAACAGGTCAAACAGAGGAAGTGCCAGGAAAAGGCCCTTCTTTGAGACCCAGCTTTAGGAGGCAAGGCACACATAACCTATGAAGGCTATGAAAAATAGAAGAGCAAGAATGGGAAGTGCAGAGCCAGAGATCTGAGGAGAAGAAAGTATATCACTATTTCTGAGTGGCAAAGAGGGAAGTTCCACTCCCATTTGCCTTTCCAGGTAAGAGGGACTCAGCTGCACCAATGGAGCAGGGCCACATGAACACACAACTTCAGGAATTTCTTTACAGCAGTTTCCAATGCACAAGCTGTGATTCAGAATAGAGATCAGCCTAATACAGACTCTCTTTGTTAGCATCTGTTAGCAAGAATGTCAGGTAATCGATACATTTTTATTGCCAGATACCTACAGGGCTGGAAGAGACACTATTTCTGACATTATTTTCAGTGTTCTCCTTACAACTCACATTTTTGGAAGCAGTTCTCCTTCACCTTGTGTGGCATCGTTACTCATCTTCACCGATGCTTATCTCGCACCACAGCACTGCAAGTGTCCATGCAGACAGCAGTGTCTCTTCAAGCCCATGCTATTAACCTCCCCATCACTTCATCCTGCCAGACTATCACCTATAGCTGGGTTAGGATTCTGCACTTTATGGTGATGAACACCCCCATAGCTGACTGTCCCCACAGAGCAGTTTGCCTGCCATAGGCAATCAGAGGGAACAGCTGGGACTTGGCAAGACACAATAAACAAATCTTCCCAATCCTGTAATCCAATTTACAAAGTAGCACCTCGTACCACATTTGTGCATCACAGGTGAATAGAGCCATAAGACACATCTTTTAGCAGCTCTTGCTGCAACCATAGACATCTATAGAGCTATTTGGCACACTTGAGAATACACGTTAGCAAGCCTGGAACTGCCTCCTGGAAGCTTCCCAGCCTCTCTTCTTGCTCCTGCAGACAAATAGCTCTTCTCCCTTCCTAAATATCTGTGTGTTTTTCTCTCCCATACAGTGGCAGAGCCCTGGGTTCCTCAATGCTTTGTGCTTTTGAGGAATCCAGCTGCATACACACAGGGCAGAGATTAACCAGCAAGAGGTGCTAAGCCCCAGGTGCTTTTCTGCACCACAGGTGCTCTTTCCCAGGTGGAGGTGTAGCACAGGGAACCAGGCAAAACTGGGGAGCCCTTTAATCTCCTCCTGTCCTTGACCTCCTGGCTTTTGGCAAGCCACTCATCTCTGCACCTTTGTTATTGGACCGTTTGAAGCAGCATGGTTAAAGCACAAGCTCCAACTTTGTGTTTCAGCTCTGCTTTATAGATTTCCTTTGAGATTATGGAGAAGTTGCAGTCTTTGTGAACCCATGTCCCAATGCGGACATGGCAATTCCACCTTCGGCATGGAAAAGCATGTGGTGTTGTGGCACCACAGTGGGAGGAGGAGGCAGCCCTAAAACTTTTTTCCAAGATGCCTGTCCTCAGCATACAAGCCACAGAGGGCAATGCCTGTCTCCTCCCACACCCTGATAAAACCAAGGACCCACTGTGCCATGTCCCATTGCAGTAATGCACTCAGGTAATCACTATGTATGGATATATGGGCCAGGGTGTATATTGTAAAATATACTCAGCAGAGTAAGTACCAAGTATATAGGATATAGAATCATAGAATCAACCAGGTTGGAAGAGACCTCCAAGATCATCCAGTCTAACCTAGCATCCAGCTCTAGCCAATCAACTAGACCATGGCACTATGTGCCTCATCCAGGCTTTGCTTCAACACCTCCAGGGACGGTGACTCCACCACCTCCCTGGGCAGCCCATTCCAATGGCAAATCACTCTCTCTGGGAAGAACTATACTGTCTCTGGGCTACTGTCTGAAGGGAATAAAATTAAGGTAAAATTAATCTACTCTTATTTCCAATCAACTGAATAAGACAACATCATTTAAAGGGGGGGACACAGCCAACAGTACTGTGCACACTTTGGGAAACACATAATTATCAATGGTATCTTGAAATAACATTTTTAAGAGAATTAATTTAGTTTTGAATACTGTCTTGCCTCAGGACCTGTTCCTATTTGTCCCAAGACATGTTGAAACAATAAAGAACATTTTCTCACCAAGCCCCTGCAAAAAATTTTCTCTTAAGGCTCAAAAAAATTGGCAAAAAGCCTTCTGCAACAAAAATGGAAATCCTCCTTGTCGCATAAACATCACAGTGTCTGAAAGAGTTCACAGGGAAACTGGTAACTCAGAACAACTTACCTCTTTAAAATGGGATCCTGTTCCAGGGAAGACAAACAGCTACTCTCCCTTTAGCTTTAGAAGGAGCCAAAACAGAGCAAAATTTCTCAGAATAATGAATAGATGACTTCTGCAAGTACTTAGGCACTGTACACTGATGAAGCCTGCACTGTACTTGACAGACAGGTCATGATATAGTTGTTTGCTACAAGACAATGTGACTCTGAGGCTCCTGGGTGCTAATACAACCTAAAGGATCATCATATATTTTAAAGGTTTAGAAATTATCACAACATTTCAATAAACACTCAAGTGCTTGGCATTTGTGGTTGCAGATGCCCTTCCCCCATGCTGTTTAAAGCCAGATTGGATAAGGCCTTGGGCAACCAAGTCTAGTTGAGAAACCTCCCTGCCCATGGCAGTGGAGTAGATGATTTCTGAAGTTCCTTCCAGCCTAAGCCATTATATAATTCTATGATTAACCAATCTAACAGGTGATCTAAATATACCTGAATGTACATAAAACTCATGTGAGTTGATCAAAACTGGGAAGCTGGCCACAATGAGGAGCTACTTTGAATCATGTCTAGCTGCAGCTTTAAGTTCTTTGAAGGAAAGTGGCTAAAGTATAAGAGGCTTACTTCTTCTGTTAACCCCTTTACAGCAGTGTCTGCCACACAGGAGATACTGAGGGAGAAGAAACCTATCCCTAGGTTTCTTCTAGAACCCATGTGCCCTGATATTCTGGATGGAAACACTAGGTGGTAGCCTGACATTCATCAGACTTCAGAAGGAAAAACGTGAGTTCCAGCAAATTCGTTTTTTAAATGACTGCTTTGCTATGGAGATGCCATAGTGGCTGCTTAGCAATACACAGAGGCGTTATGGAATAGCATAGGATAAAAGGACTTGCAATGGATCTCTTTGATAGGATCTGCCCCAGCCAGCTCAGAGCCAGCTGGCCATGGGAAGAGGAAAGTGAATTTCAGCCTATTTAAAAAAAAATCCTGAAGTTACTATCACCCTGAGGCATCACAGATACAGAGTGGGCTCACTACAGGGAAAGAAGCAGCAGCAGCAAAGGGAAATGATTCTTCTTGTATTGTGTATTCAAGATACAGAAAAGACCGACACAGAAAAAGCACCTGCACGAGTTGCAGCCTTCTGGAGGCACCCTGCATGCAAAGAGGAGGTAGTTAATCAATCTTAAAGACATGTACTACATGCATTAGGGATGGGGGAATAGGGAAGAAAAATGATTGAGCCCAAAGCAATGCAGTCACTGGGGTATGGCTTCCTCGTCTTCCTTATTTATCCTCCCATGTGAGGATAAACAAAGTCTCCTCCCTTCACTCACAAGTAAGCCAGAAAGCTTAGGTTACATTTTCTTCTCAGATTTTGCAGACTTCCCATCCCTCTGCATCTAGTAAAACCATTTGTCTGGTACGCTGGTGTGTGTGCTACAATCTTTTGTGCTGCCCTTTAGCATCAACTCAGAAAAGTGTTTCAGCACATGACTAAGGCCCTCTGAGGACAACGCCAAAGCTAAGCACATGCCCAAGCACACTGCTGAGCTGGCTCTACCAGCAAATCAAGATTTTTAGCTGTCAGACTTTGAATGAGTATCTTGACCCCCTGCACCAATGGACAAAACCATCTGCCTCGGAGTTTGGCAACTGCTGCAGCTTTAATCTGTTGCTAACATGTAGGGCTGGTGTGTCCCTGCCTCCAGGCATGGGTGGCAAAAAGAAGGTAAGTACTAGGGCAGAACAGTGCTGATGAGAGTAAAAGAGCAGCAAAGGACAGAACTCAAGAAGATTCAAGTCATAGGATGAAATGTAGGTAGCAAGAGACATCACAACGAGAGGGAAATGTTTTAAAGGCTCCTAAATATCAAGAGACTGAGGAAGTAAGTGCTGTTGTCCTGCTCACCTAGGAGCCTGGCTGTGATTCCTGAGCTCAGAACCAAGACTGGAAGTGGAGCAGAGAACAACTGGTCCAGAACTCTTCTAACCCTCACATCCAGATTGTCTTGCTGCCACATACCCAAGCTGAAGTGGCACAAAGGTGCAATGGAGTGCAATTTTGAGGCAGTTTTGGACTCCTGTGTGTGAGTGGTTACCCCAGCACAGAAGAGAGTCACTCATGCACCGTGCTGCCAAAGACTCTTGCGATCCTCCCCAGAGCTCTGCTTGCCCTATGGGACAAAGCAAGTCCAAGCAAAAATCCTCCGCATGTTAAGCTGCAACTGAAGAGAGATTCTCTTCACGTGAAGCCATGTGCCACTCAAAACCAATTCAAATGTCCTTCATTTTGATCTTTACTAGGAATTATAAGTACCTAAGTACCTCTCCAGAAGAAAATCCACCTCCCCTATTCTGTTTTCCAGCTGGCTCAAATTCACTCATGTTCTGAATGTCCCACTGGACTCTTCTAATATTTTATAAGGTGTCAGCTTAAATTCCCATAATCTGTGGCCCTAACTACAGCTATTAGAACACAGTATGAAAAAAAAAATCTGGAGATAGCAGAGCCAAACTTTGAAAAAGCAGCCTCTAAATATGACTGTAGCTTCAGAAATGAGAGTTTGCAATGTCCAGAGATCAGGCTGTTCTCACATAAACCAGGTCTCTTAGACACTGAATCTCCTGGTTTGATCACACTTGTTGAACCTTGACAGAGGTGAAGAGAAGGGGAACATGTAGAGCTATGCAAAGCCTCCATTTGCAGCATGGCCAGTGCACATCTATCTTTAATATATCTCAGTCAGGAGAAAATCCAATGGAATGTTCTGTGTTTGCTCTGCTCAGGAAATGATGAAAAGTGGCACAATTTCTCTCTATAAATTCAGACTAACAAAGCTTTTGCCCCAAGAAAGTGAAGGATTCTCTTCTCTCTAAATGCTTGTTTCTAATAGTAATTATTCAGCTGGGGTTGTCCAGCCTGGGGAAGGCTCCAGGGAGACCTGAAGGCTGCCTCCAAGAAGGCTGCAGAGGGACTGTTTATGAAGGCCTGCAGTGATAGGATGAGGGACAATGGTTTGAAACTAGAGAAGAGTATATTTAGACTGGATGTTAGGAACAAGTTCTTTACCATGAGTGTGGTGGAACTCTGGAACAGGTTGCCTAGGGAGATAGTTGAGGCCTCATCCCTGGAGATATTCGAGGTCAGGCTTGACAAGGCTCTAACCAAGGTGATCTAGTGGAGGATGTCCCTGCTGACTGGAAGGCAGTTGGACTAGATGTCCTTTGGAGGTCACTTCCAACTCAAACCATTCTATGAATCCATGTCTATGATTTTTTCACTTACCATAATTTTCAAACACAGTTATCCCAAAGAAAACCATGATTTTAAAGTGCAAGTCATGAGTACCCTGATGGGTATAATGAGTCTCAGCAGCATTTGGCATTACAGCCACGGTAATTTTTTCACTAGCTAGTGAGGGATCCTTTGTGACCTGTAAGTGCAAGCCTATTACAAACCTGTAGGTCTTAAAAGAGCTAACAGCATACACAGTCTCCAGTCTTTTAGGGCAAGTGTAAAGATGCCTCTTAGATCAGATCCTTAAGATAGCCTGGGGATACTGATGCTTTCAGGTTTGAAATTAATGCCAAAACAGCCCCAAATAAAACTGCCATGAAAAAAATCCAGTCTCAGGGTGTCTAGCCTGGAAATTAGACTGCCAAAATCGTGTGAGTTGTTTTGCTGGGTTTTTGCTGGATGGCTTTTAGACATCACAGGCCTGTTTAAAGGGTGCATGTGGGACTCTTAGCAGAAACACTCACAGTATCACAGTATCACCAAGGTTGGAAGAGACCTCATATATCATCAAGTCCAACCCATTACCACAGAGCTCAAGGCTAGACCATGGCACCAAGTGCCACGTCCAATCCTGCCTTGAACAAGTCATTTAGCCCTCATTATCAAACAGTAGAGAACTGGCAAATGCTTTACATAAGATGAACCTGAGAGCGTACCTCCAGTTGTTTTTTTGTTGGGTGTAACATGATACATTAGTCTTAAGAGACACAATTCCCATGAGTACCCTGGATTGTATCTCCATACTCTAGTATATGGTTATTGCATGAGCAGTATTGTATGAGCAGCTCTGCCTATCTGGGTGCAAAATCTGCACTTACTATATTTGGAGGCAGAGCAGAAAGCCAGTTGGCATCTTCCCTCCTTCTCCCCACAGGATGCCCCTTTATAGGCCAGCAATCACCCAGTACTAGACCATGCCTTTAACCAGTCACTCATCTGGTGTTCGTAAGGGTGCCCATTAGTTCATTTTCCTGTGTTTCACACCTCCAGCATTTGAGCTCCCATTAAACTGAACCATGGAGACATTCAAACACTACAGATCATCTCAGGATACTTTATATTTAGAAATCAGCCTCAGGCTGCAACAGTTCTTGAGATTCCTACCTCCCATCAGACCCAAGTATATAACGTATCTCCCACAAATCACTTCCATCACAAATGCCACAGAAGCCATGGAGAAGAATAAGGCTTCCATCAAGCCAAAAAAATGGGAAGACACAGCCCTAACCAGACATGAAATCCCATTGAAGAGTTGCTCTGGTCATTGGGAAGATACTTTTACAAACAATTAGCCCCCCTCCTGTACATTTTATAATTAGTTGCTGGCCTTTATTTCACAAAATACTTTTCTCATACATTGGCTTAAAGGTTACCCTACTATGGTCTAATGTGAGCTGGCAAAAGATAAATATGAGCTGCCTACAAGATAAATGTAGAGAGGAACACAGTCCATAGTAAAATCCTCCACTGCATCTGTTCACTTCATATGAACAACTGCTGCAGCCTGGTATTTCTGTTCCAATGTATTTATGAGTTTCATACATCAGTGGTAAGCGATTAGGCAAAGAAGTCCCAACACTGCAAAGCGCTCACCAGCTGAACCATGCGTGTGTGGGACGATCAGCTGCCAGTCTGAATCCACATGGATTTTGTTACCTGTTGCCCCTGTGCAACACAGTAATCAATATTAAGGGATTACACTCTAAGAACATGAGTGGGGGTTCAGTTTTCTCTAAGTGACCCAAGCACATGCTCAACGTGTTTGTATGAGGAGATCAAGTGAAAGATCCATTAGACAATAAAGCAGCACAAGCCCACGTTCCTGTGGGCTGAAATCAAGGGCACATTTTCAAGCTCTGAGTAGGCTAAAGAAACCTGATGCCATCTGGAACAGCCCTCAGTCAGTGTCGGCTGGGTAGAAAATTCTCATTATCTTCTTACCCTGCTTTGTACCTTGCTGGGTTTTTGCAGTGTCTCAGTAAACAAACAGCTAAGTACCACCCCAGAAAGAGAAACCAAAGCGCCACACAATGTTTTCTTTATGAAGTGCTTCATGTATTTGCCTCCAATAGATTTTTCACAGAAGCTAAGGATATTCATGGGGAGAGGCACAGTGAAATCAATCTGTGTCTGGAAAAGTTGATATGCTCCTTACTTGTTGTAACCTGAAGCCATTGCCTTCTTTCCTCTCTCTCTCTTTCTGTTTTTTTTTTTTTTTTTCTTCTTTTTTTAATTACTGGTACATACATATTTGAGACCTGAGCCAAAATGATATTAGAAGGAATTCTGCTGTGGCTTTGCTGATTCTTTGAACAGGTCCTTTGATAGAAATAAACACCCATGCTGATAGCTGAGTATAAGGCAATTTCAAATCAGGTCATAAAACAGCGAAACCAGATGAGTGCTGGAAAAGAAATACCTAATGTAAGTGCATGTGGTGATCTACTACTGCAATGTAACACCAGGTGCTCTGATGACTCCTGGTCAAGGAGGCTGGAGTGCTTTAAAAAACACTCATGAGCTAAACATTGTGGCATCCCTTGGAAGCAGGGAGGTACCTTCAGTCCATTCTGCCCTCTCTGTTAAAGAGCTGATGCCTGCTCCTACCCCTGTGAGGTTGTGGACTCTGATACCACCCCTGTGGGGCTGGGGACTTGGATCCCAGCAGGACCACAAGATGCTCATCCAGGAAGCCATTGACAGCACTGGGACTAAGCCCACAACTTCCACCCTTTTCCCTAAGCAAGAACATAGTCCTTCCTCCAAGGCAAAGGAATAAAATAGACAAACATATGTTGACAGGCTAATCTGAGGACAAATGCTGTGCTACATTTCCACATTAGACACTGGTGACAAAACCTTCATTTCTATATTATATTGAATGCACAAGATTAATAATGTATTTTCTTTTAATAAATACTTAAAGCAGAGTCACAGTGTCAAACTCAAGTACTCAGTGTTATGATTTAGTTCCCAAAACCATGAGATCAATATTAAGATAGTATAACTTGGTGGGTAGTTGTTTCCTTTTAAATTTGCCTCCTAATATCTGACCCTTGAGTCCTGTTTTCCAGATTTTGTGGGTTTTTTTTCCTATGACAAGGAGGGTTAGAAACTGCCTTGGTTTTTGAAAGCTGAGATTCTCCCTTAATTACACGCATGGCTCTAGGAAATACACCAAATATCATATAACTTGGCATTATTACTGTGTTTCATGTTCAAAGCACTTTGCAAACCTCAGTTAATGAATCCTGTAAGCAGGAGTGCATTTGGAGGCAGTCAAATATTATTGATCCAAGCAGGACTTGGGACCCTAACAAGGCTCATTGGAGGATCAGGTCCTGAGCAAGCTCTCTCAGGGTCACCGGAGGACTCATAACTGGGATTACAGCGTTGGATTCCTCCTGGTCTAAAAGCTCACTTCTCTTATTAAAGATATTAGCACTCAAACAGAGCCTATCCACTCCAGAGCATCTGTTTATAGCCTTGGTCATTTTTACTTATGTTACTGATTTATTTTACTGATTTTATTTTTACATATTTATGTTACTGACCCTTCTAGCCAACCCTGCAGTAACAAAGCAGCAAATAATGGCATTTTGAAAGATGCAGACACCAGGTTTTTAAACTGAAATCTCACACAACTCTGTAAGACCTGGGAAGCAGCAATGCGCAAAACAGCAGCTTATGTTTCCACACTTGCATTTCTTTCTTATCCACCCACCCAAAAAATTAACAGGAGTGTTTATTTCAAGAAAGAAAAACTAAAACTAATGGATAAGAGATGCATACTGGGGATCCATCGGGTACTGGTCTAGAGACAGGGAAGGTCTCATTACACCTGGAGAGTCCTTTTTCCTTTCACTGCTAAATCCCACTCCTGGCCATCCCTTATGGAAGGCTTTCTGAGGTTGGCAGTGTTTGTACTGCTTTGAAATGCAAGTCTCCTCGCTTTGTTTGTTTTTGAAATGGTTTGAAAGGGAGGAGCAGACGTCCTTGGCTACTAAAGCTGAGCTTTCCCAAAACACAAGCTGCTGCTCTTTGTTTGCTTCTCGTTAATTAGCTCTGTGTCTAATTAGTGACAGGTTCCCTTTGGCTTTCCTGAAACCAAAGCTGCTCCATATCAGTAGAGGTCCATCAGGGGACTTGTCAGTGCCCGAATGGCTTCCAGCTGCTCCGCTGCCCTCCACACAGGCACAAGTGCACGCACACCGACCGACACTCACCCACTCCAGCTGACGAACTGGCCATTGCCCTGTCACAGTGATACCAGGCACTGAACCTTCAATTTCAGCCTAGTGCAGTCTGTTACACTCTAATTCTCACCACAGTATAGTTCACCACACAGACGGATTCACAGCAGGAGAGGAAACAGGCTCTCAGCTTCTAAGTCATTGCTCTAGTCATCTTCCCAGCGTTTCACTTTGATACTTTGGTCCACATTTCCCTCTGAGTTACCATAGTCCAGTACACTAATTTCACTCAAAGGTGTAAACTACTCTTTATAGCTCTGCAGAGCTTCACAGCTTCTAGTGCACTCACACTAGGATTCTGTTATTGCAGTTTGTTTATGTAGACCGAGGTGAGCTTGGTCTGTTAGCAGCTTTGTTGGGGACTCATTGCAAATCCTTTCAGCTGTACATGCTGGTGTGTGAAAGAGGAAGGACACAGACTTGCACCATCCCAGGAGACCACTGAGACTGTTCCTCCCCCACGCACACACTTCCTGCTCTCCTCTGCTCACTTCCCCCCTACGGGTTTCCATCAGCAGGTCCCTAAAGAGAGAGTTTATTTAATTCCCTACTGATGTCAGATCCTGTTGGTGCCAGAATGATTGATGGGCAAGCTCCATGACTGACGGGAAGATGCGCTTTCAATTAGCTGTGTGTGCTGTTTCCCTCTCTCTGCCCTCTTTCTCCACAGTCCCTTTGGGGCAGTGCCCTGTTTGCAGGGTTTCTCTTTGTACCGGCACCCTGCATTCCCTACACTCTATCAGCAGCATCAACATACACAAATGTGGCTGATTTTAAACTGGACAAATCAGAACAGGGAAATCTGTGTCTTGGACATAAACCAACCTAGACCCCTTCAACCCTGAGCCACTAGATAAGGTATTTCTCCCAAGAAAGCCACAGGGTTCAGAGTATTTGGTTCAAAACCTTTCTGAAACCAGAACCAGGAGAAAAAGCATCATCCTTACCTGATTTTGACTCCTATTTTGAAATAACCACTTTAAGACTGGACTACACACAAACCAAGATTACTCCTAAGAAACACTACCACCTGTGAAGGAGACAAGGATTCATCCTTTTGGGTTTCACGTTCCTGCAGAACATGCAATATCTTAGCTCTTGCTCTCATTCTTGTGTGATGAATTCAATCCCTGGCAAAGCCATTTGTGCAAACAGGATGGCAAGAGAACATCAAAAGAGCATTTTCAGAACCCACTCCTTGGCATTAACTTGAGTTTGCCAAATTAAACTATCTAAGCTTTTGCAACTGTAAAAAAATCAAGACAACTTTCACTGTTTAAAATTAAATTTAAGCAAAAGCATAAAAGCATCCTTTGACTTTTCTATAGGGTCTTGTGTTAAACTGTGATTAAAAAAAAAAGTATCTCACAACATCCTGATGTAGGTGACCAAAGGACAATCTGCTCTGATAGCATCATGTCTTGGGAAGTATTTACCTTTGAAAAGGCACTTTCTATAGCAGAATCTGACTCTCACTTAGGAGTGAACCATGATTTTCACAAAGGTAATATACCGGTGTTTCTCTCCAGGTTGCACTAGAAGTAATACAGTTTCTTCTAAATATCTTCCTGAACCAAGACTTTTTATGAAGAAGAAACATTACAATCTAAACAGTGACTCCAGCCCAGAAGACCAAAACCACTTTTCTCTGTCAGAGTTTTAGCAATAGCCAGATGTGGACGAACAGCAGGTGCCAACAGAAAACATCAGCTCTGAGCTCACATTCTCTTCACTGGCCAAATCCAAAGCATGAAGCTAGGTTATTGTTTAACTTTCCACCGATTTAGTTGGTGACAGCTGTGTGGAGATGAAAGAAATCAGGGCAGTAATGATGAACTACATAATTTTGGGACAATCAATTTCAAAGACAAACCTAGCAAGCTAATGGGGAAATGCAGAAGAGCTGCACCATAATCCAAGGATGTGTCTCCTGTGATGAACTTCCAGACCACCTTAAGCATGAAGCAAAGGAAGAACAGAAGAATCTGATCTGGCCACTGACGCTGTCCAGAAAATTTGCTCCAGCCACTGGCAGCAAAGACGAGCAGGGCATAGTGATGTCTATGTGTACAAGCACTGCGGGCAGGCAAGGAGATCTAGAGAAGAATCCTTTGGTGGGCACAGCCCCTGGAGCCATTCCCTTAGACTAGATGGGTGGAGTGAACAATTGGAGGTAAAATCCAAGTGACAGAGAAAGCTGCCCCAGATCAAGAGCTCCCTTTCCTCCCCGCCTGCTCGCAATGCACAGCCGAGCAAGTGCATCCCCGGTCTCACTCGGGCCGCCGGTGCCCTCTGCCGACCGGCGGCAGGAGGAGACCTCGGGCCTCTGCCAGCCTGCGTGGGAAGGCGTCAAAAACAATGTGAAGACCTTCCTTTGGCCTACAACCTCTCTCCAGCCTGACCAGACACCCCACGCAGCCACACATCTGCAAAGGAACAGTGTAGCTGCCACAAAATCACGCACATGTGATGACCATGAGTGTCATTCTGATCTTCAGCATCCCTGTCACTCCCAGCCCCAATCCAGTCACCAAAATTGATCAGCATCTCTGGGTTTGTCTACAAGGAGCACCCCTCTTGGCACATACTGTCATGTATCAGCCTCTTCACTCTGCACTACAGTGGGGCTGGGGCAGGGGCAGAGCAGCACAGCCCAGGAGCGCTCCATTTGCCCACTGAAGGAGGCGATTATCTGATTAGGGCTAAACAAGCACCCTGAAAGTTCAAGTGATGCCAGAGTCTGAATAAAGGAAGCTGCACTGTGGCCATTCCGATGCCATAAGATAAAGGGGCTGATGTCTTAAAAGGGCTCATTGCACAGAAGAAATGAAGGGTAAATTGCCCTTTTTATTTCCTGCTCATGTCAGCTGCTGCTGAATTAGGAACATGGATCCCTGCCGAAGAGCTCCCATGAGCCAAGCAGCAGGCTGAGAATTTGGGAGGTTCAGCTCTGCAGGGATACATAGGGCTGCGTTGTCCAGCAGCATCCTGATGCAGCTGTCTGTGGGCTTGGGTTATCACTGCAGGCCAGGTGAAGCAGGTGTTTGGGAGTTGTTCCTGTGACTGGCAGGGCAGCTGATGAAGGGGATGAAGAGAGGAAGAGGGGGTCTTTCTAAAGGTGTGCCAGCCTTTGAACTCCAAATCGTCCCTCTGGAGTAGAGAAAAGGCCAGTGCAGCAACATGCCAAGATCAATATGCTCTGCTCGCTCTGGCCTGGCTGGCCTCAACATTTCTTTTCATCATTCAGACAAAATCTAAGTTATGAAATTGGTTCTCATTTCCAGCAAGGCCTCTTTCTAAAAGGTCTCCTTAAAAAAATACACTGTAAATGAGTTTCAAAACAACCAAACAAACAAAGCACAACTTCATCAACGAGCTGTACTACAAATACGGTTAGGACCCGAAGGACATAGGGCACTTGCAAGATATATCTTCCTTCAGGACAAGGCTTTCTGGAGCGCAGGGGATTCAATCCACAGTCCTCACTACCAAGTTTAGGCAAGACAAAGAAAGTAATCCCTAAACTATACCTCTGAGGCCTAGAAATGACATCACACATCCTACAGATGGAAAAGCTTACTGAGATTGTACTCAGATTCTAGGAAGGGTACACACATCCAGAGCTTTTCTGCTTTTCCTGGCTGTATTTGGAAAAGGATATTGCCTCTCCCTAGAAACTCAGCCTCCCTTGCCAAGCTCTAGCATAGCATTATGTGGAAGGAGAAAAGGGCTAAGTGACCCCTTTTAGTAATATTGGAGTGCAAGGGCTCAGGGATATTGATCATCCAAAACTCAACAGGCTCATCTTCTTTAGATTTCCATACCTGCAGCACAAGGCTGCTCCATCCCATTTAGGTAGAATTTACTGAACCAACCACACAAGGAGTGACTAGGCACTAGGAATGAAGACATGGTAGCTGCTCCACACAAGCCTGGGAAGGAAGCCTTGCAGTTCACCTGAGAGCTTCTTTATTCCCTTTGCCCTCCTTGGCATTAACCAGGTTAAAAGGCCTTCTCAGAGCAAGAAAGGTCTTCCTGTGAAGAGCACAGTGGCTGCACAGTACTATTTATGATACACACATGCTGTAAATATCTGAAAGGAATGTAAGTGGCTGAGCCAGGCTATCAAGAGAAGCTGTTACAACTTTGTCCCAGGAATTTTGACAGGGTAGACACATTGCTTCCTTACAGCTTTAATGGGGACAGCACATATATTTCACGCCCCACCAGTTCCGAAGAACAAGCAGAGATGCTGGCATCCCTTCAGCTCCAGCCTCTCCCCATACCCAACAGCTGAGAAGCAGCCAGGGCAGGCTCAGAGCACTAAGCGGTTGTGCAAAGTCTCACAGTCCCAACACTGTTACCCATACAGAAAAGAGTGACTCAACTCTTCAAGTTCGATCTGCCACTCTCCAGCTTCCTCTTTGTTAGGATGGCACTGTGTTGCAGAAGCCCTTTCCCAGACCTATCTTGGAGCCATGTGACCTGGGTAAGGGCTCTGCTTCCTTACCTGTCTCATCTAAATGTGCATCATTCATTGCATCCCACACTTCAGGTGCCAAAGAGGAGAGCTGGCTTTGGCATCTGCTCTGAAGGCCCAGGAGGTGTACACTGAAAGGCAACTGCTTTCATGCCATGGAAACAACCCTACCAGGTCTCCATTAGAGAAGGCGATGACAGTCGCACTTATACAGGTGACTAGGTTTCATCCATAAGAGACAGGAGGATGCTTTAGTGAATGGCACACCAAGAAAAGGCACCATCTCTTGGTTAACCTCTGCCCTCTCTGGTCCTTGCCACCCACGGTGAGCTAAGGCTGTTCCCTGAGCCAGAAGAACCAGTTCTGGTGGCAAGAGCTTGGCTTGCTGTCACAGAGCAAGAGCCTGAGCTTGCTTTATAAAAAGCACTTTCCTGCATGTTTTGCCTTTGGTGGCACTGCAGCACCTCCCCTTCCCAGGTGCCCTCTCCTGGACCAGACCTCAATTAACTCACAGCCTCAGGCTATAAATCAAGACAATAAAAGAGGCTGCAAAATAAACACGAACAAGTCTTCCCCTTTCCATTCAAACGTACTGAAGTGGCAAAGCCTTTTTCCAAGTGGAGCTTAGATACCATGTGCTTCACCGGCCTCACAAGAGGGATTCCAGTGTGCTCAGATATTAATGCAGGTGACCTGGTCACTGGGATGCAGGTAGCACTAAGAAGTGCCCCATGGCTTGGAGGTCAGCATCAGGTCACCTCTCCAGAGTTCCTGTGGGGTAAACATTTCTAATTTACAGCTCACAAGAGCTGGAAAAGAAGATTTTGGAAATGGAGGTTAAATAAGCAATGTCATTGGGTTGTTTTTTTTATTATAAGGCCTGGCCTACCAGAACATAAAGGCATACATTTCATCCAGCAGACCTACCTGACACCTCCAATAAGGAAGAAATGTAGATCTTCAGCCTCTGAGCCAAAATCTGCTCTAAGGGATGTCCATGGGGTCAGCAAAGTTGGCGGTGTGACACTAACAACACAAAGGACTAAATTCTGCTGTCAAAGCAGCAGCAGTGAGAACTGTGAGCTTTTCTAAAAGTTTGCAGAGGAAGAGAACAGAGGGACTATAAACCATTGTTATTTGTAGTGCTCCACTGCCTAAAGCTTCCATCTGAAAACAGGGCCACAGCATGTCAGGTGCTATAAGGCAAAGTGAGAGAAATACACTGCTCTGAAGTAGTAAAATCCTGTAGACAAGTGAGGGAAAGAAGATAAAGGAAAAAGAGAACAGCTTTAGTCCAGTTCTCCTGGTCTACCCATGCCCTTGCATCCTCTCACTGCAGGGTACCTCCTTCCAAAGGCTGTCAAGAACAGTCTTTCAGAATAAGATGACCTGGCTTAGGCAAAGTTCCACCTCTTTCTCCTGCAGAATTCAACCAACTCTCCATGCTGCTCAGAAACACAGCAGCCCCACTCATCTGGTCTACAGGGAAAAAAAAACAGCTTTACTACCCCAAATGACTGCCAGTTCCCTCCGTGCTCCAGAATCCACATCAAATTTTATTGTAGCCTTCAGAGCCATATGGAACCTTGAAACATATTATCTACCGTCGTGGGTCAGTAAGCCCCCAGATCTGGGCACTACCACATTCATTGGAAATCTTCCATCTCTCTTGTAGCTCCTAATCCAGCCCCAGGGAGTGTCCAGCTCCTGGTGAAGTGACTGTTTGCTGGAAGATAAATCCTTAGCATATTATAATGAAGGTATGGATGAGGCAATTGTAGCTCACTTTTATGAGGAGATGGTCCAACATCTGTTCAGAACTGAGCTAGCTGTTCCTTGCACTAGGGAATGAGTGAGCACATGTGCACACATCTGTAGTGGAACGTGAAGGGTTAAAATCCTTGGGTCTGTCCTTTTGTGGCCACTCCTTCTATTTTGATTGTAGGTTGTCAAATAAGTGCTCATTCAGAAAAGCAGGTGAGACATCTTTAGAGTCATGAGATGGATCAGAAGATATGAAGAAAAAGAGTTCAAGAGAGGAGGAAAAAAGCTGAAGTGAACTGAAATCTTCCTTTAAGTCTTTGTCCCTCCTCTGTAAAAGGGAAGCTACGACAATGCTCCTGTAGTTTGTCCAGTTAATTACAGAACAATAGGAGGAGGAGGGCTGTGATGGATCTTCGATTTACAAGATAGGGGTGTGAGAGCCAGAGAATGGTAATTACAGCAGACTTCCACACTGCCTATACAACTGACTGTTTGACTAACGAAAAGAATCCCTCCTATCTGCCTTCCCCTTGTCGATAAGAGCCGAATGCCACACAGGCACGAGTAAACAGCACAGCTGGGCTTCACTCAATCTCGAAGGGATGCCCGCTGTCCTTCCCCCCACCCTCGTCCTGGAGAGGTACCTAGGGAGAAGGTGAAGCACTGGCAACTGCTCACCTTCACCGCAGGGACTGGATACCCAGGGCAGAGATAAGAATCACTGAAGTAAGGCCACAGTCGAGGGGACAATGGAGAGGCTTGGGCCACAAAGCCATCCATCACATGGGAAACAAAGCCGTTGTCAGCAGGGACCGCTGCATCCTCCAGGCATGTCAGTTGTCGAGAGAGTTGGATGACAGACCCCTCAAGGACTGACAAGGCCTCCAGGGAGATGCCAAGAAGACAAGAAAGGACATACAGCACCGGTGCCAGGAAAGGCCATGCTGTTTCACAGATTCCTCCCTGGTAAAGAAAGCATAAATCTGTTGGTAGCAGGGTGAATCTTTTGTAGCTGAGGATGCAGGACTTTTCCTTGGCACAAAGGAGTATTGCAGCTCCACAAATTAGAGTCCTTTACATATTCTGACCACAAAGCTCAGGTTCAAAATATTCAGGATTTTTTTCCCTCTTTATTCGAAGGTGTGAGCCCACCCTGGATGTGCTTAAGGATCATTTGGATGTTGTGCTTAGGGACATGGTTTAAGGTGAATCTTGTAGATTAGGCTTGTAGGTTGGACTTGATGATCCTGAGGGGCCTTTCCAACCCGGATGTTTCTGTGATTATGTGATTGCCTACTTAGAGTGTTGTATACCGAGCACAAACACAAGAAACTCCACCAGCTTTTATGCTCCAGCTCTGTAACCAGCAACTAAGTGATGTAAGCTTTGCTCTAGCTACTCCATTGCAAAACGGAGATGGTACACATCCGTCTTCACTCTCCTTCACACTTTATGTGCATCTCATACCACAAATGAAGGCCTGCCTAAGGAACAGCTTCTTTGATGAGCCTCTTCAGTGGGTACTCCTATTTCAGACTGACAGAGTCAGTTTGACTTCCCGACCCACTCGAGCCTAACTGCCCTGTGTAGACAAGCCCTCTCATGAATAGCTTCTTGTGTGTGTAGCTCCACCGAATCACCCACCTTGAGGGAACAAGAAAGGTTCCATCAGGTCTGGCTTCCACTCGGAAGTAATATAAGAACAGCTATTCCTAGTTCAGTGCTGGCCTGAAAACAGGAACGAAACACATGTTTCTGATCATTTCGGAAGCTCAGAAAGAAGTTTGATTCAGAAAATGGGCAAGAAGAAGGGAAACACATGTCCTGTTTGAAGTGTAAGGTCTTGGGGGTTTATTAAGCCATCTTAGCCACTCTTAACACATGCACACGAAGTGTAAGCCCAAGGCAATGTGCAGAGTAGTTCACGATGCAGACACTAGAAGTTAAGACGCCCCAGAGCTTGGGAAGTGCTGAATCCAGCAACGGGATCTGAGCTCACTATAAAGAAAGGTTGAAGTGGAGATGAGGTCTGAACTCAGATTCACAAATATCAAGGCTTACAGTGGGATACATCTTGAGTTATAAGCTGCTCTTTCTCCTTTCTTTCTTCTCATTGCGGCTCCTGGGATTTTCCTTCTCTGTGTCATGTTTGGTGACTTTTTGCTTATTTTTCTGCAGTCGGGAGAGATGCCACAAACCTGGAGCTGGGCCCTTCCACCCATTAATCAAAAGCTACAAGTGCTCTGCAGGGAGACAAAATCTCTGTGTGTTTTCTCTGATATTTCTGGAGCATGGCATGGAGGGCAGGGGGGCTGGGCCAAGGACCCCTAGATAGATTAACATTTTATTCAGAGACCTATTAATCAAAGTCAGAAGTGGCGTGAAGCGGCACCAAGGGAAAAAAATAGCTGGACAATCAAGGCCCTTAAAAAATAAAAACCACCTCAACCCCTTCCACACCCAGCTTGTTCTGATTTACTGCAACTCACAACTCATGCACAGTACTAGATGGGAGAGGGGGGGATTTGCAGCCTCTGTCCAAACGGGACTGGACCATACAGGTAAATTCTGTTTGTTTTTTTCACATTAAGCAAACAACTCTCTGTATGCTGCCCCCAGAACCAGTCAAAAAGGTCCCTATCTTTCTTTCTGCAGAGCATAACGTGTTTTCATGCAAGCTTATACTTTTTAATTATTATTTTTGGAAGACAGCACGATTTTAGACTTCTTTTTCTTACAAGGAAAGACAGGCTCAGTTAACGGGAAGAGGTCTGGCCAGCGTTCTGCTTGATTAGGGCCTTCTGGAAGGGAGCATTTCGCCCCACAGAGAGGGAGATAAATGGACTTATAAAGCACTTCACTGATGGGAGTCAGCTACGTATGTGTCAAGAGACTGAACAACTCAGCATTTGTTCCCTCCAGCACCAGCACTAACCCATCATGAGGTGAAGCACAGCGACACAGGTGGTATGAGCCTGAAAACACACAGAGAGTGGGTGCAGTGCAAAAGGGATATTTTGCTTTAACATAAAGATCGGCCAGGGAAGAATTCAACACTTATCTCTATGGTTTGCCCCAAGAACTTAGCCACAGGAGACCAGTCCATTTCAGGGAGAGTCCGGTCCATCTTTGACCTCTGCCTCTACAGGTTGCTTGGAGAATATTATCTGAAGGACTTCTGAAAACTCAAGACACAGAAGGGAGTTGGGCCCCATGGACCCAAAGGGTAATGGCATTAAGAATATTATTCTACAGGGTATGACCAGTAGTAACACATAAGTTAAATGGAGCTCAGAGGAAAACCTTGTGCTTTCCTCTGAAAGTGGGACAGACCTGCTGGAAGAGAGAGGACAAGGGCTAAGCTGGAGAACAACATCATGCCAGTCATGCCCAGCAGTTCCTAGGAAACTCTGTTGGTTGCCTTACATGAAGGCAGCTCTGAGGCAAGGAAGGAGGGACTTGGCTCCTTCTCAGGAAGTTGGGGAAAATTGCATGTGTGCATCCTCCACTCAGGAAGAGCCAAGGCATCCCCAGCAGCTTTGGGCTGGTTTTCTCCCATGGTGAGTTCCTGGCAATTGCTGACAGCAGGGAGACAGGGAGAACTCAATTCCTTTCTCCCTTCCCCAGGCTTCTGCCACCTCTAATCCCCAAATGCAAGTATATGGAGGAAGAAATAGATTTTTCCTGCACAGATAAACAACACACCAGGCAAGGAGAGGCTTGTGGAATGCACAACCCAATTTATCTAGTTTCCCAGAAAGACTGGCCTGGCCATAGCAGAAGGTTAATTAACTCTGGCAGCTCAAGGCTGGAAAATGTCCACTTCATGCACTAGAGTGCCTGTCCATGGGTGAAGAGAGGGCCATGCAAACTATAGGGGCAAAGGTTCATCTGCAGACACATACAAAAAGCTTGGCTGGGCTTGTGCTTGGGTCCTGCGGGAGGAACACTAGAATAATTTAGCCAGTTGCTACAGCCAGAGCAGGGTCTTGCAAGTGCAAGGCGAGAACAACAAAACCACAAAAGAGCTAGAAAAACACAGCCATGCCAGGCGTAGGTGGAGACACATTACCTTATGGGGCACCCTGCCTCCGTTCTCTGAGCATCGTAAGTGCCTTTGTATCAGCATCCAGGAAAAATGGCTGAGTGCTTGAAAGAGCTTGAAGACACAACCCTCAGTGGATGTGGTGGTTCACAAGAAGAGGAGCAGAATGCATCATGTTAGCATAGTAGAAAAAAATCAAGTTACACCAAGGCCAAGCAGACCCAGTGAAAGCAGTATTTGGCTTTCCTTGCATACTGAAAGGGGGCACTGACTCATATAGAATCATAGAATGGTTTAGGTTGGAAGGGACCTCAAGAATCATCCAGCTCCAACCCCCTGCCATAGGCAGGGACACCTCCCACTAGAGCAGGTTGCTCAAGGCCTCATCCAGCCTGGCCTTAAACGCCTCCAGGGAGGAAACATCCACAACCTCCCTGGGCAACCCGTTCCAGTGTCTTACCACCCTCACTGTAAAGAACTTCCTCCTAACATCCAGTCTAAATCTTCCCTCTTCCAGCTTAAACCCATTCCCCCTCGTCCTGACATTACCAGACCTTGTCAATAGTCCCTCCCCAGCCTTCCTGTAGGCTCCCTTCAGATACTGGAAAGCCACTATAAGGTCTCCTCGAAGCCTTCTCTTCTCCAGGCTGAAGAGCCCCAACTCTCTCAGCCTGTCCTCATAGCAGAGGTGCTCCAGCCCTCTGATCATCTTCGTGGCTCTGCTCTGGACTCCCTCCAGCAGTTCCATGTCCTTCTTGTGTTGGGGGCTCCAGAACTGCACAGAGTACTCCAGGTGGGGTCTGAGGAGAGCAGAGTTAAGGGGGAGAATCACCTCTATTGCCCTGCTGGCCACACTGCTCTTGCTGCAGCCCAGCACATGGTTGGCTGTCTGTGCACTCTTCAGTTAAGTGTGTTTGGGACTGGAGAACTGTTCTCACTGCCACTTCTGCAGCTTGTCAGATTGTGAAATACATTTCCTGCTCAACAAGACCAAAGTCAGGAGAGATCTCATGCCAGTGCAGCACCTCCCAACTGTGACCACACATCAAAAAATGCCCCTGCTCTCTGCCGTTCCTGTAACACCCAGGGTATGAACATCTGAGAAGACTCATGGTAGCATTTTATAAGACATCTGTGAGATGGCAGCATTTGCCCATCAAAGAACAGGGCCTGGAGACAGGCTGCCTCCAAGATTCTGGTGTCAGCCTGTAACACAAACCTTTCCAGCCTCAGACTTACGGAAACTCGGAGGAACTTGGCAACTAAGCTAACCATGAAGAGCAGGGGAAGAAGTCCTCTTCAGCAATGTGCAAATTACTGAAAAGAAAGTGAGGAACAGCTACATGCAGGACAGCCACGTTGGGCTGCTCATCCTTCCCTGCCACTTCCCAAGAAGCTAATACAAGATGAAGGGGTATTCACTCTCAGCTTTGCTGCTGAGGTGCTCTGTGAGAGCAGGAACATGCACAAGCTTTCCCTGCTTCAATTTCTCCATCTTTGTAATTAATACAGCAACTGGTAATCAGCTTGGCAAAGCTCTCTGAGATCTGTTGATGAGAAATATCTGTGAGACTTAAGTTTACTAAGTATGTTCTCCACACTTCCTAGAACAGCAGGTTCATCATAAGGTAGGTGAAAGAATGAACAGTGCCTGGAACTATTTTAAGGTGTCCCACCATCCAAAAGGTTGTAATCCTCTGTGCTGCATTAGGATGGAATAAACAGCAGCTGGGGAGCTTACAAGTCTGCTTGGGGAAGTCACTCTGTAGCAAGAGGAGGGTGAAACATTACCACAGAATTTCTGTGATTCTTTGGTTTGCGACTCAAGATAAGTATCATAGCCTTAAATACTTGAGAGAAATACTAAACCTAAACAAAACAAAGTAAGGTTCAAACTGAATTGTTTGCAAAGAATATAGTAGGAAAAGAGAAGAAATAGAGGCCAGGAGGCATTAGGCAAGCCAAAGAAAACATTCTAAGAACATCATGCCACTTAATGCAGTCAAATTTCAAAAGCAAAGAAATTGTTTTTCAGAAGTTATTGCATAGCCATGCTGTAGCAGGAGGTATATACTTGCCTCTGCTTTGAACCACAGATACATCTTCCTCTTACCAGCATTTTTCACTGGCAAATCTCAAAGCACTTACAGATCTTCAAATTTAGCATACTTTCAGGATTAATTTTCTAGATTAAGTTTCTTGATAACTCTACTCAACAAAATACCCTTCAGTTTTTGTCAATCTGGTCACAATGTCCCTGCAAAAGCTGTGTTAGCCTGAAGCTACAGGGTGCTTCACAGTAGCCCACAAGTTTTGCATTTCTCTCCATTGCAAGCTGAAGTGCATCAGCTCCAGTTTATTTTATGCTTTATGTTTTTGTACAGTTTGGCATACACTGACATGGGTGCAATGACTCCAACAGAAGAGCCTCTCTTTCCTGCCATGCTGCACTCTGTAGGCCTGTATTATCCAGAAAGGTAGGAGGGTAAGGCAGAAGACAGACAAGGAAATCTTGGCATTCCTCTCCAAGCCTGTAACCAGATCCTCCTTCCTGTTATTCTTGCCACTCATTCTCCATCTGTAGGAACTGCTGAGGATACAACTAGGGCAGCTCAGTAGGCAACAACTCTTTCAGCGTTTGTAAATACTCCACGACTAAGTTCCCTGTTTCCAGGGAGCTGCACATCAGATCCAACCCTTTTTTTCCTGCTCACTCTTGGTCCCTTTATGTGTCTTGTGCACAGATTTTGTTCTGAGGGCTGTTTGCTTTGAGCATTAGTAGCACTGATGCTAAACTCTACAGTGAGGTTCTTCCTCTCTAGTTGAGTGAGGAAACCTTTTCCAGACAGCTCACAATAGCAAACAAACAGCCAGCATTGAATGCTCCCACGTGCCTGCTTGGGACATCTTCACTCAGCACTCAGTTCAGACCTCCCACGCTCAATGAAGTCAAGGGGAAAGACCTCTGAGGGTGGATTAGAGCTGACCAATCCAAGCAGCTAGTGAAGATGCCCCAGCCCTGATGTCCTCCAGTAGCCCTGGTGACCTGCCTGTATCATCAGTGCTGTGATTGCCAGGTGGAGAACAGCCACCTCCTCTCCTTCAATATGGGGAGCACGGATGTATATACTCATGGCCCAGGGGTGCTGGAGAAGTGTTCCAGAGAAGGGTAGAAGATAGTAAGTTATCTCTTCAAATGGGTAGTCTTTAAAAGCGACTCACACAAGGCTCCTGCTGGCTGTCACAGCAGGAAGGAGAGCAGTTCCACACAGCCTCTCAGCTTTATATGCTTCTTGTCTTAAGCACTGATGTCCACCTCCACACCAGCCTACTTCACATCCTGTTGGTGCCAATGCAGAGAGATGCAGGGGCCTGGCTGGGTGCAGCTGTTAACTATGCAGCACCCAAGCTCAGCATCACCTCCCACCCACTTCACTCACCAGCTGCCAAAGCACACCAAGGAGACATCACCCCAACATCTCTGGGGCTGCATCCATGGGCAGGGAGCATTAATGCCAAGCCACTCCTGTACAGATGAGCCATTGCAATCCCTGCCTATTCCCTTTCCTTTCACACTAGAGGCTTCCTTCTGCCTTGCCCTCCTACCCCAGCAAAAGCTCCTGTTTGATATGCACTCCAGCTGCTTCCCAACAGGAGATATTCCCTCTCTGACTGACATTTCCTTTGAAATAAGAGAAACACAGCAGGCGCTGGACTCCCAGTGTGTCAACACGCACAGCTCAGCACCTCCAGGGGTCCTGGGAGTCCTTCCAAGGCCTGCTGGATTGCTGTGGTTAACAAACGTTCAGTCTCTGGGCAACAGAATTCTTCTGCTTTACAGGGGAGAAACCCCAAATGCTGTCAGTCCTGCTTGCCTTCTGTCAGGTGGATCCACTTGCACAGCAAATCAAAATAAAGCTGTAACTTAGGCAGGATCCAGCCTCTTGCAGGAAGATCTATGGCACAAAGGCTTGGCTCCAAATAGGTCACCTCCCCTCCACAGCAGCAGCCCCCTGGGTTGCTGGTAGTCCTACCAACAAAGACCATTTACCCCATCCTCTGCTTTCTGTCCTTTCACTATCGCAATGAAAGACACTTCAGCAGACAGACACTCTTCACCATGCAAGATATGAAGCTTGTGGAAACCATTCAGTGAATCATTATTTCAGAATGAATCCCCCAACTTCTGAAGCCCCAAAACCTGTTGGAATAAGCATGTGTTTTTAAAACACAGATCTAAAAAAATATATAAAATGTTTATTTAGATGTCTTCTTTCCAGTTAACAAACACTACACTTCAGGTTTTGGATTAGAGTGATTTTTTTCACTTATAAATTCAAGTGGGTTGCTAGTAGGCAGGAGGGTAAACATGGAAATGTATGCATTGGTTGCATGTCCTGGGCTTCAGCTGAGCTGTTTCCAAGACAGACTCTTTTTCACCCTGTCTAAGATGGGAAACATCTGAGATAATTTCCCATCCCACATGGATTTCACAATTTCCCATCCCTGGGAATGTAGAGTGCCTAGCACATGAGGCCCTGCAGACATCTACAGATAAAGACAAGGCGAGGTAGGAATGCTGGAGACTCACACACAAATGGGGATTGAAATTACATGCTAATTTTTCCACAGCTAATTAACTACTGGAACAAGTTTAGGGGACATATTGTCCAATTCTAATCCAAATTTCCTCTCATTTTGACAGGACTCAGATGCTTTCAGTGAGTTTAGAAATACTTGCCTTACTGGACATAACTAAGGTTACACTACCAAGACATGCATAACCAAGTGCCCTTGCCCCACTGTGCCTTCCTTGTGCTGGATCTCATTAAATAAGAGATTCATCTTGGTAGTTTGTGTGCACAGCCTAGCACACGCTCCAAAGGCTCCTTCAGTCTACCATTGACTTCAATATAGCCAGGGTTGAATGGAGCAGGGCCAGCATTTCACTTTACTGCCTGAAGGTTAGATATGTTTTCAGCAGTTACATCTCCACATTGTTTCATTTTGTTTTCCTCTCTGCATGTCTAGAACAGAAACTAGGGCATTGGCTTATTGCAACATACAGCAGCTTACTCAAAGTGTGACTTCTCCTAGAGAGTGAACATCACCACATAGATCAAACTACACTGCACTTCAAGTGGAGCGTTCTCCCATATCCACACATGACAACACATCTCATGATAGCTTTCCAGATTACAGACAATGCAATTCCCTCTCTCTCCACCTTCATTTCATAGGAGCATATTTTTCCCCTCTTCTCTGTGTGCCTCACTCACTCAACACAGAAACAGAAAACTCTTCTGTCCCTTTTTTTCACTCGGACTGAGATGGACAGATGCAAACCACTCTACCTGAAGCACTGTAGGACACCTCAGGGGAATTTGCACATTGAAATTGAAGCACAGCACTTGGAGGGAGCTTCCCTTTGTTTAGGGGCAGACAGAACAGAAGTGACACATTGCTTCTTGTACTTTTGCAAATCTCAGGCAAAAAGGAAAAGCAGCAAAGAGACCACCAAAATGCTACTCTTGACGTACAGTGACAATGGGGACAAGAGGAGAAGAAGCAATCAAGAATACCAATGTCTTGTTTTCAAAACCTTCTGCACTGGATCATCAAATGAATCTGTTTGGTGGTTTTGGTGTGGCTGAGCCAGCAAAGACCAAACATGGGCAAGTGGCAATCTATATATTATGCACAACTTGAAAAATGCTGACAGCACTCGGAAGGGTGGGGAAGAAGAGCAGGTATCAACAGAAGAGTCAACAGCTCACAGCAGAGCAGAGGATGAGGCAAGAAGGATGATGCCAGCTTTGGTTTGACGTGTGCAGCCGGGCCAGGGTGGAGGCTTTGAACTGGACTTGGAGAGAATCATTACATGGTAGAAAAACATGTACATGCAGGGAAGGTGGCCTCTGCTTCATCGGTTTTCATGTGGGCAACCTCACTGCAGCATGCTGGAATTTATGGAGACTAAATATGAAGTCCAAGTCTCAGTGACAGTCACTTTGTCTCACATCCCCATAGAACAAAGATTTCATGCTTAACCTCCCTTCTCTCTCCCCACAGGAATCCAGGCAGCTGATCTAATATGAAGATTCACCTGAGAAAGGTACAAAACAGCCTGGGGAAAAGCCTTGATTTCACCAGCAGGTTCATTCATAGAGATCATGACACAGCACACAAGGGGGCCATTGTTCCTGGAATAAAATCTCCATTTGAGCTCTCCTCTTTGACCATGATCAATAGGAGGGAATTAAAGTCTCATCCTGGGGAAAAAAAATTAGCTTGCTAACACTGTGTTGAAAGATCAGGTAATGAAGATGCAAAGCAAGTGTGGACACCTGCACCACCTCTTGGCGAGATTGAGAATGATGGAGGTAAAAGCCCTGGTGAGACAAGTTCCTCAAACACAGGCACAGCCCTTTTGCACCCCGTGAGAGACAGCCAAGTTAAGGGCTATGATTTATAAGAGACGTTGTCAGTCTCACAGTACGTCAGACCCCACGGCCCCTCCCAGTGCAGCAGGGTGTTTGATTTTTCAGCCTCTGCATTTTCTGTTCCATGGACGCACAACCAACACAAATAATTCTGAGCTGTTCTGCACTTTCATCCTACCAAACCCTGGGGTATTCTCTGAGCACCTATTCCCCACCCATCCTTCAGGCACCCTCCCATTTCCAATAGGTATGCCAGCAGAAACCCACGACTCTTACCATCACTTGCCAAGGGCTGGATTTCAGCATTCCAAAGCTCAGACTGAACACTCCACAGAGAACCAACACTTATTTCCATCACACACATAGCAACACAATGCCCCCTTTCCTCCCCTCTCAGTTTTAGTGTGATGTCTTGGAATGCCAATAAGAACAGGACTGTTCAAACTAGGAGTTACAGGTTCCACACGCAATGTCTGCTGCTTGGAACATCATTGTCAGTCTATTTGGGCAGACACGCTTGCCTTCATCCTCTTCCAGGCCCTCATCTCACCTTGATTTCACTAGTGGAAGTGAACAGGAGATGAGAAGCTGTTTGCTGCCCTCTTCCGAGCACACTCACTTAACGTCACTGCAGGCAAGGGCTCTGGAATGAGCAGAGCTCTGTTTTCATGCAAAATGAATGATATTGCTGTGTCATCAAACACTGTGACAGGGCAGGTTAGAAGGCACCATCAGCTATTGGATATGAGGATGATAGATCAGAGAGTTATACAACCTAAAGCATTAGCCACCCACAGAGGACATTCCTGGCATTTGGATTTCAGAACTCTCAGGCAGAAATATAAAGAAATACCTCCTAGCACATTCTCTTTTCAATAATCACAAACATTTCAGAGCAGCAGCATGCCATAAGACAGGAAGAAAACTACTTGCGGGCTTAAGAGGATGATTTGGTTTTATTTTGGACTAAACATGCTTAAATCTTATGTTCTCCAGCAGTGGTCTATCCTGTCCTTCCAAGGAACATACAGCTCTATCTAGACATAGAGTACGTATGCACATCCTCTCTTCAGAGCAAAATGTGCTCGTTTGAGGCAAACTGGAACATTTTAGTGAGAAAAAATAGATTATAGACTGTGAAAAGGAAACAATGGTGATGTCTACTTCACTCATTGCTGAGATGTATAAAACCAAGAGCACAAAACATAGATAAGACAGAGCAGGACAGTCAGTATCAGCGTGTGGGTCTCTGTCAGAGACTGTGCTTTCTCCCTGGGCTGCTTCTGTGTAACTAATCCTTCTGCTTCTAACCTCCCTTGCCGATCCTCCAACCTCACCTTGCACGTAAGGCAAACTATGAGATGAGATAAGATAGAGGGGTGCAAAGAAGGTAGAAGGGTAGTTGGGAGCCCCTTCTGGGGACTCTGGTTTCTGGGAGGGGTGTTGTGTTTCTGTATTACTTTTAAGTCATAGATTTCTGTATATAGCTGTATTTATCATAGAATCACAGAATCAATCAGGTTGGAAGAAAAGACCTCCAAGATCATCCAGTCCAACCTATCACCCAGCCATGTCCAGTCAACTAGACCATGGCACTAAATGCCCCACCCAGGCTTTTCTTCAGCACCTCCAGGGATGGCAACTCCACCACCTCCCAGGGCAGCCCATTCCAATGCCAATCACTCTCTCTGCCAACAACTTCTTCCTAACATCCAGCTTATACCTCCTCCAGCACAACCAACTTCAGACTGTGTCCCCTTGTTCTGTTGCTGCTTGCCTGGGAGAAGAGACTGATCCCCATCTGGCTACAGCCTCCCTTCAAGTAGTTGCAGACAGCAAAGAGGTCACCCCTGAGCCTCCTCTTCTCCAGGCTGCACACCCCCAGCTCCCTCAGCCTCTCCTCACAGGGCTGTATTCCAGGTCTCTCACCAGCTTCATCGCCCTTCTCTGGACACATTCCAGTATCTCAACATCTCTCTTGAATTGAGGAGCCCAGAACTGGACACAGCACTCAAGCTGTGGCCTGACCAGTGTGGAGTACAGGGGAATAACCTCCCTTGTCCAGCTGGCCACACTGTTCCTGATACAGGCCAGGATGCCACTGGCTCTCCTGGCCACCTGGGCACACTGCTGGCTCATCTTCAGCCTACTATCTACCAGTACTCCCAGGTCCCTTTCTTCCTGGCTGCTCTCCAGCCACTCTGTCCCCAGACTGTAGCACTGCTTGGGGTTGTTGTGGCCAAAGTGTAGAACCCTGCACTTGGCCTTGTTAAATCTCGTCCCATTGGCCTCTGCCCACTCATCCACCCTGTCAAGGTCCCTCTACAGGGCTCTCCTACCCTCCAAAAGATCAACACCTGCTACATATATTGTAAATATCTGCTTGTATATTGTGCTAAGCTGTAAATATAAAGCTTCATTCCTTAACTTCCATCTGGCTGAGTCCAGCCTGGGTGATTTCAAAAAAGAAAAGGGAGGGAGGTAACTCCCAAACTATCACAGCAAACCTTGTCACTGCAACTTGCTGATTTCAAGATATTTATCCAAGATGATGATACCATATCTAAAGCCCAGGGATTTGAAAGATAGAAGAACCAATGTGGCTTCTTCCCCCATATAATCTACCAGCCATTTGAAACTTCACCAAGGAAGTGCTGGCCTACTTTTTAGACATACCAGGTTTGGAGCTCTGCAGCACGGAGACTGCAAACACACTTCTGTTTGGTTTCCCAAGGTTTTTTAATCTGGTATCTTTCAGAGATAGAAGGTGCTTCGAAGCACCTTCAGCCTTTGGTAATTCAGCAGTCTGTCCAGCAGGCCTGGTAGCCCAATCCTGTTGGACTGGCCATGATATTAGGAAGTTATTCTCAAAGCAGCCTAATAGCTTTCATTTATCTTTGCCATATTTCCAACACTAGCTTCCCTTTGAAGACGCTGCACAGCCTTGCACAGTCTCTCCCTTCAGAAAGAAAGTAAATTTTCTCTTCAGCAGCAGCACAGCAGATCCTCTGCAGGTCAGTGGGGCAAGTAAGCATCTGTGACGTGTAGCTTTCTGAGCCAGGAGATGCCAAGACACATAGGCTCTAGATTTATGGATTAAACATGCTGCCATGGCATACAAATCACTCTGCACTCAGTGTAATTCATAATCACATTGCTATGGCTGGTCACATTCTTCACAGGTGCAAATGATGCCAAAAAGGCTTTTTACCTTTCAAGTGCCAAGACTCAACCATGCAGAGTCAAGACCTCCTGCCTCCCCAGGGAAGTGAATCTAAAGTCAGCAGTTGTTCTTTGTGAGCACACCAAGTCCTGATGGGTTTCCAGCACCCTATGGCAGTGATGACAGGCAGGCAGCTCAGCAGTCACAGGGTTGGGATCATGCCTGCTTCCAGTCCTGCCTCTCCCAACAACTGAGCTTGTGTCTGCAGTAGTGTTTGTTAGAACCTGCCTATGTGCATTAGCAGCATCCTCTTAACTCAGGCAAATTCATCTAAAAATCTGCAGGCAAACCCATGGATTCATTCTGCCACACTAACATGCTTTGCAAGGCCTTTTACATTCCTTGCATGTACCAGTAAAGGAAAAAGACTTCAACAACAGGCACAAAATAGCTAAAATAACAGACCTAAAGAAATGAGAAGGAAAGGGTGAAGGGAAGGCGGTGAGTTGTGCTACTTTCTTACACATCTGCATCTCAACTGTGAGAAAAGAACACTACAGGAGAACGAGGCAGAAAACAGGATTTCTATTCCTCTGGCAAGGCTCTTCCTCAGGAAAAAAAAAATCAATGGAGTACTTAATAATATTTAAAAATTAGAGATTTAGAAGTGAGAGGCGGACTCAAGAAGCATGAGTTTGGACATCCTCGCACAGCAGGCTCCTCGGAGGAGCTTTGCCTCCCCGTAGGGGACCCCTGGTGACACTGCAGCGGAATCGCAGCTCCCAGCAGAAGGTGCATTGGCTACAAAGTCCAGCAAGGTGCACACCTCAGAATTAAAAAGAAATCTGGGCTGGAACTCCATTCCCTCAGGTGCTATATTGCAACATTCAGGCAGGCTACCTCCACAGGTAGTGCTGGAAGAACAGACGCCAGAGATAGGAAAAAGGGGAAAGAGGCCTCCTGACGCAGGGCTGTGAACAATACCTGTGCTCCTGAGGCAGAGCTGTGTCACTTCACATCAGGCTGGCCCAGGCACATCAGCATGGTGAACATCTTCCTCGGCCTTCGAGGCCTTTCGCCACGCCATAGTCAGTCCTCTCGGCACGGGGAGGGCCTCACCTTCCCGCCTCAGCGTCTGCCTCGACACCACGGGCTGGCACGGACCACCGGGATGAGCTGAGCTGAGCTGAGCTGAGCCGAGCCGAGCCGAAGTGAAGCAACCCATAGCAGAGAGGCGCCACGACCCTCCGTTTCCCCTCAGCAGCCCCCGAGCCCGGCCCAGCCCAGAGCCTTCCTTCTCCTCACAGCTTCCCTGCAGCCTCGCGCCTGAAGGAGTGCGCGGGCTCCAGGCGCGCGCCGCCGGCTCTAGATGCGACCGCTAGGGGGCGTGCGGCGGCGGCGCCAGGCAGAGCCGCTTCCCGCCAGTCCTCTCCCCTGCCCTCTGCCGCCAGCCCGGCGGCCGCTCTGGTGGCCGAGCCCCATTTGCGTGAGGAGAACTGGAGCCCGAGAGCACCGGGGCCAGTCACCAGCAGCTGTCAGGGCTATCACCCTGCAGGTGTTCCTGTAGCAGGAGCCACTCTTCCCCTCCAGCCCCTGTCACACCAAAATGTGATAAATGGGAGCCCCCAATACAAGAAGGACATGGAACTGCTGGAGCGGGTCCAGAGGAGAGCCACGAAGATGATCAGAGGGCTGCAGCAGCTCTGCTATGAGGACAGGCTGAGAGAGTTGGGGCTCTTCAGCCTGGAGAGGAGAAGGCTTCGAGGAGACCTTATAGTGGCTTTCCAGTATTTGAAGGGAGCCTACAGGAAAGCTGGGGAAGGACTATTTACACGGTCTAGTAATGTTAGGACGAGGGGGAATGGGTTTAAGCTGGAAGAGGGGAGATTTAGACTGGATGTTAGGAGGAAGTTCTTTACAGTGAGGGTGGTAAGGCACTGGCACAGGTTGCCCAGGGAGGTTGTGGATGCTTCCTCCCTGGCGGTGTTTAAGGTCAGGCTGGATGAGGCCTTGGGCGAGCTGCTCTAGTGGGAGGTGTCCCTGCCTGTGGCAGGGGGTTGGAGCTGGATGATCCTTGAGGTCCCTTCCAACCTAAACCATTCTATGATTCTATGATTCTATGATCCGTGTTGGGAGGAAACAGAAAGGGAGTGAGATGTGCCTCCCTGCGGTGGAGAATTAGTGAAGGAACTGGTGGGGTTTCTTACTGCGCTTGTGCGGGGCAGGTGTCAAGAATTAGGAGGACATACAGAGAAGACCAGCAGAGGTGTCCGGGTGAGGCAGGCGCATGGGGATCTCTGGCGCAGCAGGAATTTCAGGGACTTGTTTGTGCCCCCGACAGATTTAGACACTCCGTTCACGCACCTGTGACAGGATGCTGCGTGCTCGCTGCACCGGGGGGGAGAGCGCAGGCTGCCCTCGTGCCCGGTGCCGCTTGCTTCCCCTTTAACAAACGCATTTTATATTGTCTTTGGTGCCTGAGATCATTTGTAACAACGATAAGCAGCAACCTCGTGGAGCTAGGTGGCTCAACCCTGCAGTGCGCTCCTGTCAACATCTAAACCAGCCTTCACTATTCTGCTTGGCACAAAGTCCGGCTGTAAGGGAGCAGAGGAGCGTGCGCCACACCTAACGCAGAGCAGAAACCCAAGTCACATCATCATCCACCACTGTTTTATTTTCATCATGCACCACTATTTTATTTCAATTTTGCTTCGTTCCAAAAATAATTAAGGGACATCATAACCAGCTGTAGGCACTTCAGTAGGTGCTGCAGTTTGAGGCTCCAACGAGAACCAGCTCTCTTGCGCCAGGTGCTGCACAAGCAGAGTCAGAAAGAGCCTCTGGTTTCCACAACTCCTGGCTTCAGGTTGAACTTACCATAATCATGCGGGTCCCAGTCTGACTCAGTACGTGTGGAAGTCAGTATTGAACCACAAGTAGATTTAAAGGAATGGAGACAGGGTGAAGCGGGCTAGGCTTCTGAACATTCACTCCCTTCCCCCCAAACACTGGAAAAGACACACTGGGCAAGGAGAAGCACTCTAAGTTACTAAGGCAAGCTGTGGTAACACCAAGGAAACTGTATCCTCCATTGTCCTAGTCCAGTATCTTAAGTGTTCACTGTCTGCCTCTGCCCTCACCTGACCCAATGCAACCAGAAGCACAATGGAAAGAATGGCAGAAATACTCTTTGTGTAGAAGGGACCAAGGACTGTAGGCCCCTACGAGTTTATGAACAGTTGGAGTCACCTCTGGTTGGTGCAGTTTATGATTTTCTTAATCTACCAAATCAGAACCTCTCCCAGTTCTGCAAAGCAATCAAGACCACACTAAAGAATTTAAAGCACTAAAAAAAACACAAGCTCAAGTCTTTGGAAATACAGCAAGTGCCTGATGAGTTTGAGCCCTGTTTCAGACTGCAGTCAGCTCAGATGCTGCACTGAACTGGCCTCTTTCAGTACCACAAGCTACATGACCTCAGCAGAGCATCACCCACGAGGGAGAAGAGTCTTCAGTCTTGTGAAATTAATCACTGTTTAGGGACTTCTTGAAGATGATACTCAGGTATCTACGTGCTGGTGCAGATCCTGGGTGGTGCTCTGGGCTTCAGCGGTCATTCTCCGAAATTTCTGCAGGTAGACAATGATGAAGATAACCAAGATACTTTGGAGGAGAAGGAGAATGAAGAGGCAGAGCTGAGAGAGGAGAGCCAGGCTGCAGTACCAGTGCTGGCAGGTGGAGATGATCTCATCTTCTGTCAGATAGGCAATGATCCGGTCCTGAAGGTGAGCTGGGGAAGTACACCTCACATCTCTATATAAGGTCCGGTTCTGCTGCCACTGGAGCCAAGAACGCAAGTAGAGGATGTCACAGTTGCACTCCCAAGGGTTGCCCTGCAGGTAGACTACCTGGAGGCTCCTTAGGTTGTCAAAGAGCCCATTGGGAATAGAGGTGAGCTTGTTGTAACCAAGGTGGATAACTTCAGCTGAAGGACGGAAAGCAACTGGTAGTTTTGCTACAGTCAGGTCTTTTGATGTGCAGTCAATAATGTTGGTGGAACACTTGCATGGCACAGGGCATATGGGTATCACCAATGGGAGGAAGCCAAGGAGGGACAAGAAGAGAATTCCACCATTCATCTTCACTTGTAAACACTCCCCTGGTGAGACTGGATAAGTAGACAACCCACGCACTGCGGGACAGACACCACAGCCCAGGCCTTTCCTTGGTTTGCTCCGAGGATGGGTTTCTGAAAGTGAGTGGCTTTGCTGTCCTTCACAGGAGATGTCAGAATTCTGGAAAGAATAGAGGTAAAAGAGGTGTTGTGCAAATAACATTTGCATTATAGGAGAGAGAATGTTCCTGGTCTTCCAACCTTGGATTTGAGGTGGGATATGAACAGATGGCTACTGGAATGCTTAGCTACAGCCATCAAATCAATTTTCTCCAGTTCTCAGAAGTGTACAAGAGCTGCCTGTGTTTTCAGTATTACTTGAGGCACTTTACTAAGGTAGCCAAGAAAATTTGTGCCAAGGAATCAAAAATTAGAATATAAAACTGCTGGTGCCTTATCATAGCTCTGAACTGCACTTGTGAGCAAAGCTTTGTTCATGCAAACTGCAAGAGACTGAGAAATAAATGTACTGTTACCACAAACAAAAAGGAGCATTTCCAGGTTTGAAAAGAAGTGATAAAACAGTCCTTGGCCAGCAGAGAGAGTGCTGACCACTGAGGGTGGAGATCAGAACAGTTTTTCATGCTAGATACTGCTCCAGCTGGTGAACAACCACCTTCTGGAGTTGTGACCATGCTGGAAAACAAGGGTCAATAGGCTCCCTTTGTACTGCAGTCTCCTGCCATTGCCAAACAGGAGCTGCTGTAACTCCTCTAGGAGAACAACTACACACACCTGCCACAGAGCTTTGCTGTGCCATCTGTCAACCAAATGAAAAGAAAAAAGCACAGAAGACAGCTTTGCTGGCTTACCAGAGTAGTTCAATCCTTGCTTTCTTGATGGCTTTACAACACAAGATGAAGGTCTCAAGGCAGTCCAGCCAGTGCAAGAGTTTCTGCAGCTGCATAGCTGAGCTTCTGGATAATCCTCTTGCAGCTGGCAGGCAAGATAAGGGTCAGCCTCATCCCAGGGACACCTCCCACATGAGGCCTTCCTGCAAGTTTGCTGCATGTCACCGGAAACTGAGGCTTCATTGAGCAAGTCTTCCAAGAAATGGGAGCTGGCACTGCTCACAGGAACACGTTTGCTGGAAGAGATGCTGACAGTGCTGATAACTGTGATTCTGGACCCACATACTCAGCCCAGAAGAAACATTTCAAAGTCTGTTGCCAGGCAGTAACTCAAAATGCATTTCAACCTGGAAGGTGATGTGACTGGTTTGTACCATGCTCCCTGAGCACTGTGGCTTCTGGTTTCCCGTCTCATCAGGAAGACTGTATGTGGCAGAGGGGTCAAACTTAGTCCTTTGCAGTGTGCTGACCCTGAGGTTTCCCTTGAAGCAGTAACACAAATCTACTCCTAATTATCAGTGGAAGATCTGCTGAGAGAAATGGACTTCCAGTGACCACACTGGTGTCAGTAATCAAACCAAGAAGACAAACCCTCCTGGCACTTGCATCCTCTCATTATTGTTAAAATGTAACTCTTGGTATTTCACTGTCTACATCAAAGTAATTCCTTCATAGAAAGGACAACAGATTGGGAAAAAGAGTGTTCCAAGGGTACTTGGATAGCCAAGTGAGTTAGCAGCTCTCAACAAGTGCAGCTTGCAGATACTGGAAAAGATGGACCACATCTTTTATTTGGAAGCTGCATTAAACAAATACTTGAACAGGTTGAGTCCAAGGGTCAAAACTACATTTAGGTGGAATCTTGTCTTTGAGGCCATTGCACCTTCACAGGTGGTTTTCTGCCATCAGCCTGACCCCAGGCACTGACAGTGCTCCTTAGAGGAAGGACACAACTGCAGCTGTTGCCCATTGGGCCAAACTCTCCATTGTACAGAGCGAAACAATGAATGCCCTGAGCGTGCTTATGTCAAGGTAACTTAGGGTGTAAACCACAGCAGAATTTGGCCTTAACCAAGGGAAAAATCTCTGGTGCTCTAAGTAATTAAGATTTAAATTACTAGAAAGCAGCTCATTTCATTTGTTTCACTGCAGCAGGCAGGCAAAGCAAGAAAGTGCTCTCAGGTTAACAAACCAACCCAGTTTTTCCTGCAGGGCTGCTTTCCACTCGGGCACAGCTTGACTACCACAGGGTAAATTTGCTCAGCTAACTTACCTCATCTCATGCACTTGGTGCTACCTTTTTCTACAAGCCAGGTGTGACACAAAGCTGACTTAGAGCCAGACTCCTTGTGGCTCTGTGTGCAGCACAGACTCCAATGCTCCTTTGGCTATATACAAAATGGATTTCCTGGGACTGGATGCTGCTCTGCTGCCCATAGCTGATTTAGACATTGCTCCTGGGGGAAGCTTAAAGACAGAAGAATTTCAAGATCATCTTGTCTAGCTTCTGATGCAAACAGGCCAGAAATCCCATGCAGGAGGCCCTGCCTGGAGCCTGGTCCCACAGAATTAGATAAAAGGAGAAACAGGGTCAGTTGCACTCTCTTCTGCTCAATGTACCAGCAATGCTGCCTGAGGGGACTGGAAATGAAACAGAAGAGGTTGGCCTTTTGCATGTATTTATTTCACTGATCAATTCAGGTAGTAAACATTAATAATAACAATGATCATTTAATAAAATGGATATGTTTTTAAAGGTTTCATTTTTCTTTGTTGACAATGACAAAATGTTCAAACAGAAATTTACCCCCAAAAATAATTAAAATATATATTATAATGACCCAACAGATGGACAGGAAACAAAGAGCCTAGGAAAGGAGCAGGGGGTGAGGAAGGTGCATGGCAGGAGCAAGCCAGCGTTAAAGCACAGCAGAGTCGGTGAGGAGGAGCAGGAAACACCATTTGAGAGCATGAAGAGTGGGACCCTTCTTCCTGTAGGGAGGAGGCATGCAGGAGGCAGCAGGACTGCACAGGCAGGACCAGCGCAGCAGCAGCAGCAGCACAGGAGGAGTTCATGCCACAGCTCCCTCCCCAGGCAGGCACAGGGTCCAAGAGGTACCGACAGCCCCAGCTGCAGCCTGGGATAGCTCTGTGGAGAGGAACACCAACTCCTGCAGCGACTCACTCAGCAGGGCAAAGCTTGGCAGGGGCATGGGAATGTGCCTGGGGGTGCAGGGGGTCGCGTATGAGGCTTGGGGGGGGTTGCCTGAGGGGTGATGTTAAATTACTTTCCTATCCATACTTCTCACTGCCAGAGCCACATGGCCAAGCTACATTTATTCAGGAGTCTCATGTCTGCTTACTGTGCAGCTCAAGGCAGCAGCACAACACTCCTCATTTGACAAACAGATGCCATCTCCCAGGCCAGAATCCCTGGTGTTCCCCAAAGCCAGTCTCTAATCTCAATCCAGGCAGTCCTCAAACTGTGGGCAGGGAACCTCCTAGATGGATTTCAGCAGTACCACTGCCATCTGTAGAAGCCACCTCTGGTACCTCACTGCTGTGCATTTTTTCCTAAGTGTAACTTGAACCATCTTTACCAGCTGGTAGCCAATGGCTCTCTGCAGAGACAGACTTGTGACTACCGATGTAGAAGCCATGTGCACTGAGCTGATGGACATTTCCTCACCCAGGGGGACAGGGGAAGATTCACCCTCGGCAATCCTGCCTGCCTATGACCCTGTGCTCTCACCAGCACATGGCCCTTCCACCACCAGCCTGAGATAAACGCTGTCATGCTCCTTTACCTTCTAGGAATGAATCTGTTTGAAAGAGGAATGTCTCCAGCTGGACAGGGCTCATGTGCAACAGAACATCCTCCTCACAGACAGGACCAGGGTGAGAAAAGAGCAGGCAGGTACCACAGGGTGTTTCCCCTTACTCTAGCAGAGATAAAGCTGAGAACTCAGCAGTCCTCCTGCTTTGAACAGCAGCAAGCCAGCTCCAGAAAACCTGCAGGAAGCTCCTGTTTCAGGCTCGCTCAGGTAAGCACATCACACTAAGAAAGGCTGCACATCCCCTTAAGCGTGTTGGTCCTGCATGTTACCAAAGACAAGCAGAATCCTTCCCCTCTCCTAGGCTGGCACTGCCACTGTCACTTATAAGCCAAATACAGGGAAGAATGGAAAAAAAAAATCCACCTTTGTTGGCCACTGCTCTTGCTCAGCTTGCACTTTTCTGCCAAGGGGCTTTCATTCTCACTTTGTCCTTCCACAACGTGCCAGGGTCTCTTCTCTGCTTTTATCGGCCATGTTATGGCTAAGCAGAAGCTCCACACAGTGAATAACTGGAACCAGCCAACCTACTCACCACCTGGACAAGCCCTGATCAGGACTCTAAAGCCCCATGGGGGAATCAAACCAATGCAGTACCCTAGAAACATAGTTCAGGGCCTGGTTATTCCTGGCCAACAATGTGCTTCCTACCCAGGGAGATCTGCTGGGGAAAGTCAGAGATGAGCAGATACAAAAGGGGAAAGGGAACAGAGGAGTCAGGCCAGGAACCAAGAGGAGCAGAAGGGTCTGGCCCATGGCAGCACTCCATGCTGGAGCTGAAGGGCAGAGCCAGGTGGCCTTTCCTCCAACAGCCCCAGGTCCCTGCGAGTGTCGCAGTGTTGCTGGTGAGGCCTGCCCTGCCAGGCACATCACACTGCAGGGCTCTGCTCTGGCTGAAGTTAAAAATACCACAGGAAGCAAGAACGGGACAGAAGCTGCTGCCCAAAGAGTGCTCTTATCTCTGCTCAGCAGACCCACCACTCTTCCCAGCACTGAGACAGGAAAAGCCTCAGACTGGGGAGGGGGAGAAGGGCTGAGTCCCAGGGGAAGGGCAGGGGAATAAGTGCCAAAGGTGCTGGGCTGCGCTCAGTCTTCTGCACCTGCCACAGTGACCCAACACCTGCCTGAAAGGTGCCTTGCAAAAACTGTCCCTGTCTCCAGGAGAAGCTCAGTGCAAGCAATGCACTTACGGGACCACAAAGCCTGGGGGTAGGGTACAGGTCTGAATTTGGATTGGATTTCAGCCCAGGGGTTTCTTCCTGGGCAGTCCTGGCCAAGCACTCTGGCTAGCATAGTCCTTTTCAGAACAGACACTGGTGACACACTGCAGCTGGATGACCAGAGCTGAAACAAGAGATATCTTCACCCAGATACTGCAGGGCCATGGAGTTCCTCTACCAACACCTCCAGCATGCCATGGGAGGAAACCATGGCTGGGAAGTTGCTCACACCTATGATCTTCTCCTTGCAGGCAACAGTCAATGACTCATCCTCTCTGCCAGAAAGACATGACTGAGAGCACAGAAGGTGTTTTCTTCTAACCAGCCTCAAGAGACTCAGTCTCTTGCTGCTCAGTGCAAAGATCCTGGAGTTTCTTGATAGGAAAAACAAAACCAACCAACTAAACAAAAAAACCCAGAAACACCTGGGCAAGAAACCAGACAACCATCAGGAGGCCTGAGCAGGTCAGCACACAGAGAAACCCCTGGCCCCAGGTGTCTGGGCCAGAGTTGGCCCAGGCCGAGGAAGCCAAGCCAGGAAAACTCACAGAAGGGTAGAGCTGCCTTTACAATGCTCGTGCTGGCCCCAGACAAGGGGAACAGGGAGGGAGGCACAGCACCTCCTCTGGGAGTAAACATTGACGTGCATTGACACAGATAGTCTTCAAGTTTGAACACCAGAGAAACCAGGACTTTAAATACCAGAGCATTCCCAAACAACAGATTAGTACATGGGAAAGAGACCTTTTTCTTTTCTTTTTTTTAGGATGCCTTAGAGGCTTCCCAAGCTATTTTCTTAAAAAAAAAAAACCCAAAACAAAACAAAAAGAGAGAAAAGAGAGAACATTATTAAAAAAGAAATACACATCAGTAAACTGTTAAGTGAACAGCCTCCTCCACAATCCAGCTGACCACAAAGCCAGCACTGCTAATAAATTAGAGGGTGCGGGTGCAGCTCTTGCCCACAAGTCTTTATACAACAGGAAACCTTTTCTATACGTCCACAGCTCTTGCCAGGCCTCAGATGGTCACTGGGGGATTCCCTCTGTCCTCTGAGGATCTGCCTTTCACTGATCCTGCATCTGCTGCTGCATCTTCTGCAGCATCTCTTGCATCCGCCGTAACTGCATGAGACAAAGACAGAGAAGAAGTAGTCAAAAAGGGATCTGTGGCGGCTGGGAGCTGGTGGTCTGCACTGGAGACAGGCCCTTGGAGCTAACAAAGGGATTTTTTTCACTGTGAGAGTGAAACAGGCTGCCCAGGGAGGTTGTGGAGTCTCCCTCTCTGGAGATATTCAAAACCCACCCAGATGCTATCCTGAGTGAGCTGGTTTAGGTGATCCTGCTATGGCAGGGGGGCTGGACTGGGTGATCTTTTGGGGTCCCTTCCAGCCCCTGACATTCTGTGATGTCCTCAGAGCAGTAACTCCTGCTTGAGCACAGAGGCACCTGTATCTAGGGTAGAATGCAGCTGTGTTTCCCTGACAGCAGCAGCCCCAGCTTTCACACCCTGTCCTCAGCATCATGAGCCCATAATGGTGGGAGGCAGGAGTGGGAAGCCTAGGACAGGCTCCATGGGGCAATCCTGAAGAAACTTCAGCTCCAACACCCAGGCAGAAATGTGTCTCACCTCCTCATCTTTCATTTTGATCAGCTTCTCTGTCTCAGTGTCTGGTGTTGGGAGAGGCAGGATAGGGATTGGGCTTTCTATCCTGTTGTCCTGGGTCAGCTTGCTAGAGAGATGGAGCAGAGAAACACAGTCAGTCATGGTTCAGGCTGGCTGGCTTTGGTGTCACCCCACAAGAGCTGTCACTCACAGTGGCAGACCTGCCAGCAACGTGGCACCATGTGCCCAGCCAGGAGGAGGTGCTGTGGGGCAACCTAGCACTTGGATTAGAATGAGACCAGGCCATAGAAGTTTTCAAAAGAGGAGTTTTTGGGTAGCTAACAGGAAATCCAAAGCAGGGTTATACAGAAGGGGTGGCAATGGCCAAAGATGCCTGGGCTGAAATGGGAAATTCAAGATGTCACTGGCAGGCATTCACCACTTGGAGTCACCATTGATTTATTATTGAGTCAATTCCAGTCCTGGAGTTTGGGATCTCTTCCCAAAACCTCTCTCTAGAGGACCCTTATCTTGCTGCTAGGAATGACCAAGCTCTAGTTTTATGAGACTTGTTCACTGGCAAGGAACTGACCCTGGCATGAGAAACGGTACCAAATGTAAGCTTTTCTTAAGCTGAGCAGTTGCTTCTTCATTGTGCTCCTCTTTAAATAGATACACAGCCTACCTAAATAGCAGCTGTGACACTTCTCACTGATCTCTAGCATTTAACATAGTTATTTTGGGAGTCAGTATTCTCACTGCTGAAAAAGGCAGGCTTGTCTGCTATGCAAAAATACCGAGATGCGCTCTGTGCTAACAGAGTGTGCTAACCTGCAAGCCTGCACACATGTAAGACTCTTCCTTGCTGCAGCACAGCCATTTCTGCTCTGCAACGTGGCAGTACAGAGCTACCCTGCCAGTTCAGGCAGGAAGTGAAGGGGATGGTTTAAAACAGATGAGCCAAGAGCTACTTAAAGCTAAAATTTGTCACCCATATTTCAGTCATGGAAAGGAGACAGGGAAAAAGCGTTTTTGAATGAGAACTCTGTACGTGTACTGTCTTCTGTTTTCACTGTGACTGAAACCACAGAGAATCAAATGCAACAGGAAGACAAAGCAGAGAAATCTTTGGAGATGCATTAAGAGTCTTTTTAGTTGCCTGGGCTCTGTTGCCTGAGAAGCAGCAGCATCCCAAGGGTCACACTGACATCAGGACAGAACTGCAGAATGCACACAGCTATTACCCATCAAAGAAATAGCTTATTCCTTGTTTTATTAGTCTGGGTGTGTTTCACCAAGACCTAAGAACACCTCTTCAAAAGAATCTCCTGGCCTATTTCCCAAGATCTGCTCGAGAATCCTCCGACAGGAAGCATCCCCACCACGGGCTCAGGCCACATGCTTTGCATTCGCTATACTTCCTGGCACCATTCCCTAGGCCGCAGCCCAGCACGTCCCCAGCAAAACCACAGCCTCCTGACTGATGAGCTGCACCACAGAGACTGCCACTCCTGCCACCTCTGGCTGAAGCAGCGAGGACCCACCTGGTCATTTGCTGGATGCACTGAGCTCGGTAGTTCTCGTAGTGGACGTCGCAAGTGACGTCCTTCAGGTCGTGCATGTGCGTGCGGATCAGCATGTTCCGCAGCTTCACGAAGTCGCAGTGTGCCTGGTTCTCCACTGCGAAGCAACAGGACAGCACTTGGACGTCACACCCCAACAGCCCCCTCCAGGGAGCCTCTCCTTTCCTCCCACCACCCACAATGGACTGAAACCCTTCCACGCCCAGGACTCCTTCCTCTTCCTCCCTCCACTCCTCCTCATCACTGCTCAGGGCTCTCCCCCTGGCCCTGATGATGCTCTGTGTTTCTCCATGCTGAGGCTGGGCTGATGAAGTCGCTTTTTCTGAGCAAGAGGATTAATGAAGCCATCCAGGAGGGTGCTGCTCCCAGGTACATGGATGTCACTTGTATAAGCAGTGAGCACACCCAGTGCTGGAGGGGAAGCTGCTCAGCTTCTCTGTTCTGGGATCTAAACCTGCAGGACCTTAAAGCAATGCACTAGCAAGTGGGAGGCAGCAACAGAGCAAAAGCCATTCCAGGGTTATCATTCTGCCTGTAGGCTTTACAAAATTTCTCCCTTCAGAAAAGAGGAAAGTTAGAGACAAACACATTGTGCACCAGCCCAGCAACTCCAGCACACACAGGAGCGGCAGCAGAGGAGCAGGTGCAGGAGGGTTTATGATTCACTTCAGCTGAGGGCAGCAGTTTCCTTCTAGAAAACAGACTGGCAATGCCCAGCCTCCCCCTTTAATAAGCCCCATCCTAGTGCACTCTGCCATTCACAGCAGAGCCTCTCTTCATCCTGCCATGGCATCCTGCTACGCCCCCAGTACAGACCTTCTGAGCTGGTTCCAGTGCCTATGTTTCTATCTTACCTTGTCCCCTGCCATGAGCCAAAGGTGGCAGAGTCAGTCACAGCTGAGGTAAGCTCTCTCCTCTCATACCTACCCACCTGTGCTTCTCCTATACCTGCCTGCCCCTTGCTCCCAGTGCCAGCTCCCAGCTCCACACTTACCTTCCACAATGCCCCAAGGGTAGAGCCGCCCCCGGACCCGCTGACCCTTTGCCTCCACCACAGTGTTACTGCCGATGACCGCAAAGGGAGCACTCTCCTGCAACAAGAGGCACTGCTGAGCCCAGCTCAGCCTGGGGCTGCCCACAGAGCCCTCCTCCAAGGGCCAAGCTCACGTAGAGAAGAACACAAAGGTGCTGGTAGGATAGGCAGAGGGACACCCACACATGCCACAGCACAGGACTCCACAAGACAGTCACAGAGAAAAACCTAAAGCACTGTGGTCTGCTGGCAGCCTGGATTCCCAGCTTGACCTTCTCAGCCATCCTGAGAGAAACTGTCCTGCACCCCTTTTTTAAGGGAAAGCTCTACAAAGAAGCCAGAGCAGAGAGGCTGAGACACCAAGCAAGTGGGAGAATGTTCACTGAGATCTTGCCCAGGCAGGGATGTACAGGCCGTGCTCTCCCCTGCTCAGAGGGAGAAGCTGCCACTGCAGCTCTGACAGGAGAAAGAAGGTCACACTGCATGCACACACAGGCCTGACTCAGCCAGGGAGAGGGTCAGGTCTGGGCTGCTGGAGCCTCTGGACAGGTCTGTATGATCATATTGTCATCCTCCACGCAATTCGTGTCACAGTGGTGCCTCATCACTCATAAATTGTTTGTCCTTGCTGATGGCATTCTCAGAAGTGCTGACAAATGCTGCACAACCCAGGCCTCATCTTAAACTTCCAGGCTGGGGTACACCAAGGGAGATCTGGCACTGCCTAGTGGGTGAGCATAAGTGCTATGGCTTCATGCTGCACTTGACTTCATGGCACCACCACCAACATCAGCTCTTTCTCATGGCCATCTACCATGTGAGCCAATGTTTGGCACACAGAGGGGCAGCTCTGGTTTCTTCTGGAGTAACCTGCTGAGCAGGTTTCTTACCTTCAGCTCTCTGTCTTGCTGCTTGAACTCCTCATCTTCATCAGAGTCACACTCAGGAAACTGGTACACTTTAATGCCAAATTTGTCAATCTCTTCCCGGATCTGAGCCCATGCAAGACAAAACCAAAAGGACACAACTCTGGACAAGACAGAAAAGCTGGGTTTATTCCCTGTGTGTGTCACCACAGGATCATAGGATTGCTGTAGCCCACAGATGGCAAAAGGATTTGCAGTTTCAGCTGGCCTCTCTGCAGGCCACTTCCCTCCTCACAGCACAACAGTGCTGCAATTAGATTTGCAGGTACTGTCTATGTGTATATACAGAAATACACACACACAATCTATCTCTACCCCTCTCTCTCCCTCCCCTCCCCTCCCCTCCCTCCTCAGCCCATCCCTGCCACCACTGCAGAGAAACTGCAACTCACCCTCTCTTTTAGCTTCCGGATCTCAGAGGGGATCAGGCAGTCGGCTTTGGCAATCAGGGGCACAATGTTGACCTTCTCATGCAGAGCCTTCATGAACTCAACATCCACAGGCCTCAGCCTGCAGCAGGAATGAGGAAGGACACTGCTAGCAAGGATGCACTGGGCATTCTCCCTCCGACCCCTTCTACCAACCCGGCATGAAGGGGAAAGGACAGCAACGTCACAAGAGCCTGGGGCAGCACTGGGACAGCCCTCAGCTAGAGCTGTATCTTCAGGAAAGCTGTCTCAGATTTCAGCTGCTGAATGGCTCAGACACAGGCTGTGCTCAGGCCACAACCCAGGGTCTTTCTCCAGCTGTACTCTGCCACAGGGCAGCCAACACAGCCCCTCCAGCTGCTCAGGCTGGCACACAAATCAGCAAGGGGCAGGCACTAAAGGCAGCTTAAAATTCCCTTTCCTACCCACCAGTCAGGTTTAGCTAGGTAGGAAGACACAAGTCTGTGTGCCATCATCCCTCTAGTTCCCCAGACAGGCTGTAAGGCCTGAGGGAGACCTCTCTGCATAACCACAGCACAGGGCAGGGAGGTGAGGTGACACCCAGCTGAGGGACAGCATCCAGACAGCTCTTCTCCTGTGCAGCAGCCTTGCCAATGTACGAGCCACTATGGGGCAATCCTAGGGCACGAGGGACTCTCTGGACCAAGTCCCACCCTGGCCGTGGTGTGAGGGCTCTCACCCATGCCCGAAGGGAGAGATGAAGTAGAGGCAGCAATGCACTCGGTTGTCCTGGATGTTCTTCCGGTTCAGGCCGCTCTCATCACGGAAATACTGCTCAAACTGCTGGTCAATGTAGTCAGTGATGGGCTTCCAGCTGGGAAAACAAACCCACCTGTTTAACAGGACAGTGTCTCCAAAGGGCTATGAGAAAGCATCATCCTCTTCCTACTGCCAGACCCCCTTCCTGTGAAGCACCCACAGAAAATGAGACACGACCAAGGATCAGGAGGAAGGCAGCAGTGGCTTGCTCACCACTCAGTGTTGTTGACAGCATCTCCAAAGCCTGGTGTGTCCACTATGGTCAGCTTCAGCTTGACGCCCTTCTCCTCGATGTCCACCGTGTGCTTGACGATCTCCACTGTCTGGTTGATTCTCTCTTTGACAGGAATATGCGAGTTAAAGCCAGGCAGTACATCTGGAGATGCCCACTCACCCCCATGACAAGCCAGCCCCCTCCTTATCACCGAGCACAAGGTGTAACATGGGGTTCAAAAAACTCTGATCATGCTCTAAGGAGCCTCAAGGGAGTGGTACTGTGGGAGGCCAGCAGCAAGCAGGCTCAGAATACAGACCTCTGAAGTGCTTGCAGCTCAGCTGTTTGGAGCATTTTGTGCAGTCACTTGGGAAGGGAAATCCCTGCCACACTCTGGCACCCAAACCCAAAAGTCAAAGCTCAACACCTGAACCTGAAGGGCTAGTGCTGCTCTGTAGCCTCACCTTCCCTTCACAGAATCACAGCACATCAGGGGCTGGAAGGGTCCTCGAAAGATCCTGCTAGAGCAGGATCACCTATGCCAGATCACATGGGACAGAGAAGTCCTGCAGACAAACCCTTCTTAATCAAATCCTAACTAGTGCCTCTGCAGCCAGAGAAGGAGAGCAGAGCACCAAACAACAGAGCTGGGACCCAGCAAGGCTGTAGCTGCCAGTGAGGCATGGAACCACAGTACTATGCCTTAGGACAGCCTAGATCTGCAGGCACAAGAACCACTCACCCTGCTTTGTCCCAAACTTACCCTCTGCATTGAGGAGCTTTCTGTCTTTGTAGAGGTCTGTCAGGAACAGGCTATTCACCAGCGTGGATTTGCCCAGACCCGACTCTCCTAATTGGCAGAGTGCAAAGGGGAGGAGGGAAAAGCAAGTAACAAGGCCCACTAATTGACTTACAAATGAAACTGAACAAGGCTTTGAATCCTGAGCCAGAGGAAGCGAGAGAGACGAGCTGTCAGAAGCTGTTTATTGGTATTGCTTTTTTCCAGCAGTGGGAGGATTTCTGCTGCAAGATGTCTCAATCCTTGTAGAAATGTGATCTCTCAGCTCCTCCACTCTCCCTCTCCTTCCTTTCCCTTGGCCCCTGGCTGGCCCTGCCTTCACCACCCAGACCAGCCACTCTGTTGCAGAAGCATGCTGGAGTCACGAGGGGTCCAATCCTCCTGGGGGAACTGGGAGATGACAACATAGGCTGGGGAGCAAAGCAAGGCCTGAGGCAAGGACCAGACCCATGAGAGGGAAGAATCCAGGAGCTAAGGGAGTACCTAAGGGAAATGAGAGCTGGTCCACTCCATTCACCCACCATATGGCCCAACAACTTCCATCCATGAGCAGTCTCACCTGCAACCATCAGGGTGAAGTCGAAACCCTTCTTCACAGACTTCCGGTGGACCTGGTTTGGCAGAGTGGCAAAGCCCACATACTGCTTCTCATGGTCCTGCAGGGCAGAGGTGGATAGGAGCAGGTCAGGATATGCCTCCCCTCTTCCTCAAGCCTCACACAGCAACTGGGAGCTGGATTCTAAAAGCCCAAGGCAAAGCCAAGGGTTGGAGGAGCTGCTGGTCCCTGTCCTGCCAACGGTGTGGGGCAGGGCAGGGCACACACCTCCTCTAAGCTCAAGAACTTCTGCCCTTCCTGTGGGTGGCCACCAAGGGCCACCTCCCGCCAAGTACAGCCCTGCTCAGCTGCTCTCACCAGCCAACAAAGCCCCCAGCACAGAGAATACAAGAGCAGAGGTACATCCTGCTATTCCCACCAGAAAGTACACCTGAGGCTGCTACTGACACACAGCTTTCCTAACTCTGCTTCTCCCACACAGTTGCAGGCTCCCCTCACAAGCAGGGTCACCAAATGTCACCTGTCCCCAGACCTCTCAGAGTTATTTCTAAATCCCTCCCTCCAGAGCTGCTTGTGATAGAAGGAAAGCTCTCTGTAGCTAGCAGTCCAGGGTTTGTGGTGTCCTGAGCTGTGACTAGAGGAAGGTGCAGTGGCTTGGCTCCTGCTTGACCTAAGAGGAGATTATTTCTTGCTGTGTCACAGCCTCTCCTGGCTGAGTAAGAGGAAATCCTGAGTAATCTCTCAGTGTTATTTCTGAAGAGACTGAAGTTCAAGCAGCACGGCAAGTGGGAAGATGCAGAAGTATTGAGAACGCAGGCAAGATGCTTTGGGCGGTGGCATTACGTTACTGGGGTGTTAGCTACTGCCTAACCACCGCCTAGACACAGCCTCCTGTCACTCAGTGCTCTCTTACAGCACAAAAGCCAGAGCCAGAGTGCAAGTGTGGCACATGCTCTGTACAAGTATACTAAGTGCACTCAAGGAGCAGCACGACCAGCAGTGGGTTTCAGGAGTACCTGCCATGGATGCCACAACCAGGAGCAACCAACCACGCAGCCTACACTGCCTCTCAGGGACACACACCCTGGTCGTGCAGGGCATCTCCTGAAAGGTGAACATGGCCCACTTGCAGGATTCACAGACCTGCTCCAGATATTGCCCTCAGGATGGGCTCAACACACAGTCCAGTGCTCACAGCTCCGCTCACAGGTGCCACTCAACCTGGCCACTTCATCCATTCTCCACCTGAGCACCTCTGGTCTTTCACAGCTTACAGCTCTGCATCAGTGCACGCTCCTTGCCAAGGCCACAGCAGAGCCTTTGGCAAACACTTCCCTCTTTACACACTTTACAAGCTAGACCCAAGGGGAAGCAGTCAGTCACAACTACTCGAGCCAGAGACATCCCCTCCACTTTTCAACATCAGTTAAAATAAGCACCCCCTGGGATTCACACCTGAGGCTAATTCATGGAGATAGGTGCTCCTATAAACCACCCCCAGCTCCCACCTGCCCTTCAAACACACAACTGTCCTCACCCCCAGTTCTCTGGCTCTCCAGACACAGCAGGAGAGAGCTCTGTTTCTAAACTGAACTATGTCCATTCCTGGAACATGCACACAAAAAAAACACCTACCATGATCTAATGTGTTGAGCTTAGAGCAATGCTGACTTGCACCTATTTCCACACTGCAAGAGGGCAATACAGTTCCTGAGCAGCTCTCTGCAGCCTCTGGCTGCATGTTCACATGTGAACACTCTCAGACATCCACAGCCATGCAAAGTCCTGGTGGGCACACACAGCAAGGATGGCACAGACTCTCCTCCTTCAATGTACAGCTGATCAGAAGCTGCCCGCCCAGACAGCAATGACATGGCTGGCGGCCACCATGGCCAAGAACTCTGCCGCCTTCTAGAAACTCAAGTTTGCTTTGGGTCTCAAACTTGGTCACTTTAGCCCTGACAGAGTCACCATAAGGTCTGGTCTCCCTCACCCCACTGCTGTTTCACCCCAACCCCAGCTCAGAAGGGCAGGAAGGGACAGAGCAAATTGAGAGAAGTAAGGAGTATTGGCACTCAAAGCATTCCACTGGGAGCTCTAACGGCTGAGGTGAAAGGCAGTGGCAGCCCAAAGCAGCAGTACAGCAGACAGTGATGAGACACCAGAGTGAAAAGTGATGGCAGCTCTGACAAGCTGCATACAGCGAAGCAGCACCTGCCTGGGGGACACTGCCAGCTGCCACCTAAAAGGCTCAGTAAAGGGTAAACACGAGGTGTACAAAACAGGGTGAGAAATGTGGGACTGGCAAGATCAACGAAAGGAGGAAAAAAACCTTCCAGGCCATGTCCTTCAGTGCCAGAGCTACCTCCTAGCTGCTTTGCTTCCTGGGGAAGCACACTCACGAACTCAACCAAAGTGCAACCAAAGCCAGCACCTTCCATGGTAAGAGCCAGTGCGCAGGAAGTGGCACAAACACACAACTGCCCTTCTCCTTCTGCTTCTCCTACAACCAAGCTTTGGGTTGGAGCAGGACAAGACCTGCCCCAATCTTTACCAGCCTTTGGAAAGAAAACAATCACCTGCTCTCTCCAGTGACCTGACATGTGAAATAGCCCTGGCAACGTGCTAGTAAAGCCCTAGCTGAAGCCTGGGGTGTGTTTCTCCTATTTCCTTTGGGTTTAACCTGGATGACTAAGGGCTGACAACAGAGACACTAGGAGCTGAGTTCTGGTGCAACTCCACTTACTTCAGCCAAACATAACTGGCTGAACCTGATCTCTTGTCTCTGTTAAGCCCAAGCAAGTAAGCCTGGATTCACTGTGCCTCTGGTTACCTCCCTGCAGCTCAGGGGAATCACTGAGCAAATCCTGGCTGGTGCAGGATGCTGTCCTTCAAGCATGGCTTGTGGTTAGTTTCCCTTGCAGTGAGGAAGGTTAATGCTGAGCATAATACCAAGAGAAGACCTTCCCTTGCAATGGGAGGCAGCCAGAGTCACAAGGGGAAATGCCCCGTCCCTAGCCGTGCCCCACTCCGACTAGTCCTGCATGTACTAGAGAGAGAGCTCTGCCAGGAGATGGAGGCCAGCACGTCAGCCCAGGGTGAAGGCTAGAGAGATGTAGGGGAAATCATGGAGAGGGCTCTTGTTCTTGTAACACCCTTCTCTCAGGAACAATGGTGTAGTCCTTGCACTGCAGCCAACCACCTAGACTCACACTTCTCCATATTGGCTTTGAGACATCCAGTGTGTACACCCATCCCAGAAATGTCTGGGCACTGCAACAGCCATGTGCCACTATCTCTGCTAGTGCACCAACATGCCACCTAGGGAGCCCAAGTAGGCTCCTGAGCCTAGTGCCTGCCTTGCTCAAAGCACTAAGTCACCGTTTTCACGAGGACCCAACACAGATGATATCTGCAGAGCAACTATGCATGGGACAGAAAACGCTGAAGGGACAATACAGAGCTGAGAGGGCTACGGAAGGAGGCAGGTGGCTTTCTGGGTCATGACAACCTAAAATCCATTAATTAGATGAGAGACTTGGATTCAGGGAGTTCCTGGAGGCACCACAGCCCCCTCTCCATGCTCCTGACCCTCATGAGCCAGCTCCCATCAAGCTGACACAAGCTGGGACAGCCGCTCAGTCGCTACACTCTGCTTCGCTCACCAGCCCCAGCTGTCGGGAAAGGGCCTCAGCCAGCTGAGCCAGCGGCGCTTTGGCACGGGGAGCCCCTCTCCCAACCACCTCCTCCATGTGGTGCCTTTGTTCCCGCTGGCGTCCCACTCTCACATGCCTGGGAACGTGCCCCACGCACTCCAGTGGAGATTACCAAGAGATATGGTCGACCTCTGGAGCCTGTTACAAACCAAAGTACTTCAAGCCAAGCAAAACCTGCGTGTGCTCTCCTGCAGTATATGCCCACTGGTTCACTGGACATCACAGCAACGTGCCCTGTCCTCACGTCCTCCACTACTGGCCAAGGCTCCCTGACAGGCTGTGTTCTCCATGGGAGTCCAAACCAAGAACAAAAGCACTGAGGTGTTCAAGTCCTGTTCCTGTCAAGGGTAGAAACACTTGAGGTCTGTGCACAGAGAAGCCATCCCTAGCAGTGAGTGTCTGCAGGACTCTGTACCTCCAAGGCACAGCCTCCAGTGGTGCCAATTCTTCTCCTTGCCTCTCTGGTGGATTTGCTGCTTAAACTGATCCAGATCTCGTGTGACTTCATCAGTCAGCCTGGGGATAAGCGAGGCCTCGGTGGGTATATTCAAAAACGCTAAAATTAAACAGCATGGGACCACAGAAAATGCGAAGAATAGCCCCTGCCACAGGCCTGGAGCAAACCCCAGAAAGGATGAAGCTTGTGCTGGTATCCTGGTGCCTCTGCCTCCACTTTGCAGGAGGAGCGTCTCAGGCAGTGCAGGCTGTCCAGCTCCCTCCCGGGCGGCCCTTCCTCCAGCCGCTCCCCTCCGGCCAGGCACAGCTGCCACATCCGCGCCTGCACGAACCAGCACAGCCCAGCCCCAGAGGAGTGCAGAGCAGACCCTTCGCTTCATTTTACTGCTAGAAAGCTTCATAAATTCAGAACGCCAGCAGTGCCCGGGGCATCTCCCGCTGACATCTGCTGCCCCGGGCCTGGGGCTGGCCACGGGAGTATCAGCAGCCACTCGCCCACCACGGCTCGCCGCAGCAGAAGGAAAAGGGGCTACCAAAGCCCAGCGTTAGCTAATACAAACCAGGCTCTGTTCGGGCACACAGGCTGCGGCTTCTGCCCTGCCCCCCACCCCGCACACACGCCATTCAGACAGAACCACTGCATCAAATAACCGCACAAAACCGCCGTGCATCTCCCAGCTGTCCAACGCGCCCCTCGGCCCTGTGCCCGCGGGGGCCGCTGCCCTCCTTTATGTCCCCGCCAGCTCTCCCTTACCGGTGGCTTTCCGCCTTTCTGCTCCTCAGAGGTCTCATCTTGAGCTGCACACGTCTTCTCGGGCACCATCCTCCCCCCTCCTGTCCCCGCTGCTCCTGACTTGCACAGTGCTATAAATACATCCCCGTACCTTCAGCTTGGCCGGGTGGCTTCGCTGTGCCTGCGTCCGCGGGGAAAGCAGCCGCTCCACCAAGCGCTCCTGAATAATGATCGAATCCATGAGCGCGGCCGGCAGGACGGACAGCCACGGCGGGGCAAGGAAAAAACACCCACCCCATGTGTTCCCTCCCAGCCTTCGCTAAATCCATGCGGCAGCCCCCCCCGCCCACACGCATGCACACACACGCAGGGCTGGCTCAGCTCGCAGCGGCCCGGCAAGGCGAGCAGAGGTGAACGGGCTCCCGGCAGCTGCCCGGGATTTCCTGCCGTCTGTGCCGCGGGAGGAGCCTGCCAGCAAGGACAAGGACAAAAGCCACCGCGGCCGCAGGCCAGAGGCAATGTCTCTCACTCTGCCAGTGTCCTGCGGAGAGGTTGTGCACGTACCGGATGCTGTCCCAGCCGCGAGTCTGACTCCTTTTGTCAGAAGGGCTTATTCAGCTGGAGGATTTCCTAGATATCCCCACGGACATGGCCAAGACAAAGGTTTGCTGCCAGAAAGCCTGTTCATAGTGACAATGTACTGCGCTTCTGCTTGTGTATGTGGAGGTCTAATGGGTCTGGAAAGCTCCCCAAAAGCAGGGTCCAAACCTAGCCTCAGCCCCCAGTCCTTGTTGACATGGATCTGCCTCCACATGATGCAGGTCCCTCTAGTTATCTAGTTCAGGCTCTACTGCAGCCTCATCTCTTAGCCCAACTGGAATAGCAGCTGATGTATTCTAGACCTTCCAGCAACCATTTAAGCTTTGAAGACATTTCAAAATGAAGTGCCACCTGTGTATTTGTTAAGCATAAAAACACAGCCCAGCAACAGCCCATAGCATACACAGAGAGGGCATTCAAGCCTCATACTTGGGTACTGAAGGCAGGTCTAAGACCTGCTTCCCAGCTCTTCTAGGCAGCCATTGAGACAGAACAGGAATTTATCTGAAACAGAAGCTGATGATCTTATGTAATCACAGGATTCCAGAAGTGGGGGTTAATATCACAGCAGGTATAGTAAAATCACACAGGACAGCAATACTGGTGGTGCTTGAGGAACCTGCCACCTGCCACACAGGTTTCTGAGCAACTTTCTGCTTGTAAACAGGAAGGACACAGACTGCAGCCACATTCCTGTCTTACCCTCAGCCAGAGCTCCTGCTGCTGCTCTGGGAAGCACAGATGTCCAGCAGTGGCTCCACAGAACCACAGCCCACAGCTTCCACCATGCACCCCAAGTGTGGTTGGCACCAAGTTCTGCTATAAGGTACCAAGTTACTGCAAAGTCTCCAGTAGCCTGAAGTCTGGTGGCAGATGTAAGAGTGGAAAGGTCTTGGAAACACACTGCAGGCTGAGAGAAAAAAGGAAAGAAGGAAAAGAAGTTTTACCTTTGTTACCATCCTGCACATTGAGGGAAGGCAACCTCAGATGTTGCAGGCCCAAAGTCCTAAAGCTGAGAAAAAGAAGTGGAGGAAAACTGGGAAACATTGCCAGAGCAGGAAAACTGCTGCCATGCAGCAGCTGTCATATTGCATGCATGAAGCTCTTTTCTAAACCATGCTGCTCTGCCAGCCACATCTTTAAATTACTTCAATTGGGTTTTGTTCCCAATTGTTTCTGTGTGTAACAGTCAAGCTGGAGGCCTGGACGGAGATCCAGGTGTGGCAGGAATTGCCACCTCTCAGATATGTTCCCTTTGAGCAGGTCAGTCTGTGTTCTGCAGCACTGCTCCATTCCTCAGGGGGTCAATAACCCCACAATGTCCTCCCAGCCCAGGGGTGGGTCAGGCCATCCTCATGACAATATTAGCTTTTTTTTTTTCCTCCTAGAGTCACAATACTTAATTCTCACTTTCCTGACTGTAAGGCTCTACCACCAGAGTCTTCATCTTGTGCATGACAGAATGAAGGTACCACACTGCCTGCACCAGGCACCCAAACTTACATGAAATAACAGAGAGGTTTCACCAGTCCTTTCACACCATAAACCACAATAGTTGTGAGCAAATCCTTTCCCAATCCCCATGAATTCTCATGCCTTGGTAGACCTTGTCTGAGGATTCCATGCCACATAGCCATCAACCACAAGCATCTTCCAAGGGCGCACAGAGACATGTTGTGTCCCCACAAGCCCACTGCACCAAATCACAGCATTCTTCTGAGCTGGGATCACAGATGAAGTCAACAACAATTTGGCTGTCACAAAACCACAGTTTTCCTCATGGTCCCAGGAGCTGTGCTGACAGTGTGGAGAGGAACAAGGAGATAATGTCTCCTGTCTTCATTGGCTACTGGAATGGGCTGCCCAGGGAGGTGGTGGAGTCGCCGTCCCTGGAGCTGTTCAAGGCAGGATTGGACGTGGCACTTGGTGCCATGGTCTAGCCTTGAGCTCTGTGCTAACGGCTTGGACTTGATGATCTGTGAGGCCTCTTCCAACCTTGGTGATACTGTGAGACTGAGTACCTTGAGCTCTCACACATCACACATGCTCTCAGGACTGGCATCCAGGGAGAAACCTCAGTTGGAGGGCCATGTCTGGGAACACAGAGACCATCTAAGAAGAAGAAACCCAGAAGGGTAGGTCTTGGTTACAGAGAGCATCTGAAGGCTGAGTGGTCAGTGCTGTGGCTTTCAAACTGTTGGAGAAGGGTTGACTGGTTCCAGACTCAGTCTCCTCTGCCTCTCCTAGAGATGTTCATCTTGGCTTCTCTCCTACCCAGAGTAACTACGCCAGAAATAATGGGCCAATGGGAGGACACATTTGTGTGCCTTTGAAGAGCCACATGACACACCCAGAGCTGCTGGTTTAGACTGGTCTGTGTGCAAATTTGCCACAGATAGCCAAAAGTAAAATCATACTTTGCCCCTGTCATTTCTGATTCCTCCCTCTGCTTCCATGCAGCCCCTGGAAATGCCCAGCATAAAGTCTGGCCTGTTACTCTCTAACAAAAAATCTAATGTATGACATGGTTTAGAGAGGAGAAATAGCACACAGGACATCTGGTGTGGTAAGCAGCAAGGAAATGCACATCTTTGCCCATTCAAAACCTAGGGCAAACCCAAAGTGTTTTCATCCACTGACCTGTGGGCCTCCTGCACCTCTAAGCCTCTCTCCAGGCAGGTGCCAGCAGCAGCTCAGGAGGGAAGCTGGCAGCAGAATCCAGGTTTCTGATTGTCAAAGCAGAGTTCTGCCCAGTCCTGACCTGATGAGCACCCAGCAAGGGAAATGCAGGCTTGAGGTGCACCAAGCCCATCCCGTCTCAGGGAACAGCTCTTTGTCAAACTGTGACAGCAATAAAGAAAGGCAAAAAGCAATCAGTGAGCACTGTCTGGCACAGCCTGGCTCTTTTACCTTGCTGCTGCATTGAGCACTTGCTCACTAACAATGGAGCCAGGGCAGAGCCAAACCATACATCCACCCTTCTGCAACATCTCTCTCCTTTGGCTCATCCAAGTCAGCTCCGGGCAAGCCCTGCCCATCGCTGCTCTTGTCAGGGGTGACAGCACATGTGGGCAGACCTGTGACTGTGCATTAGCAGCAGTGGAGCAACGTCCTACTTTTCCCTTTGTTAGAGGGGGTTTCTGGCCTGCAGTGCTGAAGGGGGGCTCTGAGGAGGGAAAACACATGATTCTATGGTTTTAGATGAAAACTCACCAGAAGGCAGAATGCACCACTCGGCAGCTACCTGGAGCACAGAAAGGTTTCCCCAGAGCAGCGCATCAGCCTTGGAGGGCAGGCAGGGGCAGACTCCCCACTGTGCTCCACACCAGCCCCAGGAATGAAGAACAAGGAGCTGTGCTTCCCCAGCAGCCCTCACCCAAGGCAGGCACAGAGACACAGGCTGTGCTACTGCACAGTCACGGTAGCTGGAAGTGCCACGTGTGAGGAAAGCAGCCAGTGCCCAGGACCTGGCAGCGGCAACTGGCAGAGAGCTGCCACACAAGCTCCGTGCAGCAGGCAGAGGCAGATGCAGATGTGACAAGCAAGATGCAGAAAGGATGTAAGGATGAGCAAGAAGAAACTGATGCACATCAGAGATGGGGAGAGGAAATTCTGTCCTTGACTAAACGTACACCCTTCAGCCACAAAAATCAGAGCCATGCACACCTTGCTCCTGGCAGCTCCCAGCCCCCATCAAAGCAAGGCTTTCTTCTTTGCAGCCTCCAATCCTGGGCTTTTGCATGGGCTTAGCCAAGAGGCTCAGCTATGAGCAACAGAGATATTACAAAGAGGAACTACATCCAGAGGTCTAGGTGTGAAGAGTTCTCTCCTCACATCAGAGTGTCTAGGGGAAGGGGAGCCAGGGGAAGAAGCACAGTGCAGGGAGACAAGGCCCCAGCCAGCTCAGAGGAGAGGTCCCCCACCCACAGGGCAGACGATTTCTGGCAGAGATGCTAGGGCCTAAGGGCTGCAGTGCTCAGGCCCCAAACTTGGAGAACAACCGTGGAAAGAAAATGTTCAGCCTGGTGAAGACAGACATTCTTGAGTATCACCAAGACCATAGGGTCACATCAGTGAGGCTTCTGGCCAGCCTGGCCTACGCAGAGGACTGATGAAGCTCTCTATACCCATAGCTCAGCAAGGTCAGCACAGTCACACCACAACAGCATTTGTTTTTCCCTCTGAAGCAGACAAAGCTATTTTCAGAATTTGCCACAGAAGGGAAATTTGGTTCCTGGCTGTTTTCTACTGGGACAGGAAGGGCAGTTCCAAAGGAACCATTTGCTCAAGCTGAACTGGAGCAGCAGCAGGCAGTATATCTATTCCCAGCTTGGGGTGCAGCAATGGAGGCTGAGCTGTGGGTATCTTCCCTGCAGGTGCATAGCTGGGAATGCCCATGGCTCAGTTCTCACATTCTCCCCCTGCCACCTTCTCTGCCACTGTGTAGAAATCCAGTGCTGACTTAAGACACATGAATCCCATAAGGTTTGGACTCTGCTGCTCCATCAGCAGAGTTACCCTGAGGTTCCTACTGACATGACATAAGTGAAAATGTCTTGCTGATCTAAACTCTGAAGATTAATTTAGCCTTGAACTTGTAAGCCAGGCTCTGTGGAAACGGTTACTGGCAGCATCAGAGCCCTGACACTTGAGCCAGGCTCCGTCCTTTGACACACAAGTCAAACTTTCTTCTCCACTCAAGGATCACGGCTGCTTTGTCACATACTCCCTCCAGAAATCTATCAAATTCCATTTTAATGGTATTTGTGCTCCCTGCTTCCACTTGAAGTCCCTCACGCCTCCAAAGAGGCACTGTGTGACTCATGAGATGCCTCCACTTCCAGCTCTGAAAAAGGACCAAGGACCATCAATCGCCTCCTGCTTGTTCAAACTCGTGACTCCCTCTGGAGCAAGCTGACAGCTCTCGTCACACCCAGCTCCTCCGCTCACCATTTGGGATCGTCGGCAAAACGGAACAAATGGGGCAGCTGTGGAGCTGGCTGGAGCTGTTCCACGAAGTGCTGGTCGCTGTCCTCTCTGCAGAAGCTCTTCCAGACAGCCTTCCCTGCTGCCGTACCGACAGGTTCCACGCGAGGGAGAAGCCAGCCTGCAGGAGAATGGGCACTGCAACGAACTGGGCTGTGCTCAGGGGCTGAACTGGGAGCTCCCATTGGGGCATCCCCTGACCAGGGCCAGCCAGAAGTCAATTTGAGATCAAGCTTGCAATCCTCACTGCTTCCCACCTCACACAGCGTGGCCGGCACTGGCACCTCCGGTTGTGAACGCATTCAAAACCTTCGCAAAGAACAGAGGTTTCCAAATTTAGCTGGTTCAAACAGAAGGAGAAATCAGGTGGTGCAGGAGAGCCTGCAACAGTCTCCCAGCACTTCCACTGATCCCTCTGCTTCATCCTCCAGCTCTGCAGCACAAATAAGGCTTAAACAGATTCCTTGTCTCTTACTGCAAAGTCACATCTGGGAAAACCAGAGCAGAGCCCTGGCAGCCCCAGGAAGCTAGGGACAGGAATGCCTGGGAGACAAACAGGTACTCATCACTCCACGCAATGGATGCTGACTGGGCTGGGAGCTGTTTGGTAGGAGAGGGTGAAAGATAATGGTGATGTAGCCTCTGAAATGGAAGGACACTGCTTCCCCATCTCTCAGGGTCTCTATCCAAACGGAAGAACATCAGCAGTTTTGGAAGCTCTTGATGCACATTAACATACAGAACAGAAAAGGGGTGGGGATGGGATGCTACAGAAGGTCCACTTTAAAGTTACAGGTAGTGGTCCCAATCCTGCGATCCTTACTCACCGAGTAGTCCCTTTGAAATAGAGACGACTGCTCACGTGAGTAAGGGATGCAGGATCAGGCCTGTCTACCAAAGAAGATGAATCCTGAACTGGAGAGGACATCCTGGCCTCTGAGCATTGCAAGGCACCCACGCCTGGTCCAGCAGGGGCTAGCCCATGGGCACTGCCAGGGAAAACAGTCCATACCCGAAAACAGCACATCAAGCACTGATCACGGAGAGCAAGGCAGCAGACAAATAAAGCTGGAAAAGGGATGCTCCCCTCAAGCAGGAGTGTTCCTGGTACATCCCCAGTATGCCCCTATCAGACACTCCCAGCTCTGCAGGGAGGTCTCTTCCTAACCCTGCCGTCCTCCCAGCAGGCTCCTGAAAACAGCATTATGAGAACAAAAGCCAACTGTCCTGGGACAGCTCCCAGTCTCTGGGTCTCCCAGCTACAATTAACGTAACTTTAGGAGTAGCTGCTGCCCGTGGGAGGAGAATAAGCCCACTCTTAGCTCACCAGGTTATTTTTAATTCCATTAGTTAAGGGGAAAAAAGGCAGCTCTGAAAAGCAACCTTCAGTCCTGGGAGGCATCCAAGGAGAGGAAAGCCAGCATGTCTGCGTGAGGTGTAACTCCAAGCAGCTCTGCAGACTGCACCCTCCAAGGCCAGACTTGATTTCCATGACAAGGAGGTAGAGGCACTTCCTCCTTCCTAGGGCGTCTCCTGCAGGTCTCCCTCGAGTATGCAGCCCCCAGCTCCCACTCTCCATTGCTGCTGTCAGCTGTTCCTGTGCAGTCACACTGCAATAACATGAAGCACAGTTTTGTGCTCACTGAGGTGGCAGAGGCACACAAGGACCTCCCCCTTCCTTCCTTCGCCTTTGGGCTTGCACTGCCAGCCCATCTGACAACGATGAGCCTGCTGAGAGGCTGCCAGCCAAGCATCTACCCTCCTCCCTTTGTACCTGCACAGCTTTGCCCATGCTCCACCAAGACATTACACAGCTGTAAAGTGCTGCCACTTGGAACCTAGCACAGGTCAGTGTCCCCAGCAGACGTAGCTATGTGGCTTCCATCTCAGCTCCCTGTGATGTGCACTCAACCATCTGCCAGCCCAGAGGGGACCCCTGGGAGCCCATTTCCCAGCCCTGTCATATGACCAGCCTGTGCAAACCTCACTGCCCACATCAGCCTGCCCGGGCTGGGCCCTGCAAAGAGACTAAAGTCTGCCTTTGCAGATGGATAATTAGATTCCCTTTCCATTTCCTTCTTCCTCCTGATGGTTTTTCTGGCCGGCAGTTCCCCCACAGCCCTGCACAATCCAGCAGCATTAGTCAGAGGGAAATTCTGCTTCTTTCCTCTTCTGGATGTTGTTCTTGGTTCAGCATAAACAGCAAAGTGAACTGCGCAACACTTGGAGCGTTTCATTGCAGAACCATTTGTCCTTTTCAGGCTGGCAAATGCAACTCTCCCTCCTACACCTGCACCCTGCTCCTTCTCTGTCCCAGGTGACAGAGAAAATGCACGTGATTAAAATGAGTGTGATGTTGTTGGCAATGGGGAGCAATTAGCTAACCATCAGCAGGAATAAGCCAGCAGCTGCACTGAGGTTGCAGCATGCTTTGATTTATGACCAGTGGTGTAAAACAATCCTTTTGGGCAGGGCCTGAAAAAACTAAAATCACACCTGACTATCAGCAACGGTGTGAGATGCTCTCACCAAAAGAAGACAGCACTCTCCTGCAGGAAACTTGAGAAACAGGTGGAGAAACACTGACACTGGGGTAAATCAACACAGAGGAGTGCCTGTCCAGATGAAACATCCGCAGAGGTCCTCACTGAGCATACAAGGTGTCTGTCCTCCCCCACTGCCACTACACAGTGGCTTCCTGGGAAGCTCTGATGGTTGCAAAAGCATCCCCAGGATGTGCAGAGAGACCAAACACTTCACCTCCACTTGGAAGGACAGTTGAGTTATCCCGCTGATCCTCCCTCACAGGCGATGCACAGACTGAAGTTTTCAGAGGTGATCTGCCAGTTCTGACTTCTTCTGTCTCCGTGGACAACAGCCTGAGCCCATGCAGAGCACTGTGGGTCTCATGGCCCTCTAATGCAAACCACTGAGGCCTCCAGCAACTCCACATTGCTGCCTGGGCTAGGTAGTTTCTACTCTCCTCTGGGCTAAAAAACCCAACCAGCTGCCTGCCCCATGGAAGGGGCTTCAAAAGACTCTGGGAGACTTCAGGAGTGTGCTGCTGACTCCCTCTCCTCCGATCCATGCCAGCCCATTGCTGGCTATTCACCAAGTGCTGGAGTGTTACCCAGCTGTGCTGCTGGCAGGCCATGAGGCCTGAGACACTGCAGCCATTGAGCAGTCAGTGCCTCTTCCATCATTTGTGGCCTGGCACACCGTGAACAGCAGTGACCACACCCGTCAAAGTGGCAGCAGCAGCGTGGCACAGTGCTCCTGAAGGGTGGCACAGCTCAGGCTGTCCCCAAGAGCTCCTTGGCACAGCTGTGTTATGGGCAACAGACACAGCTGTGGGACCAGCCAGGCAGACACAAAGCCCAGCAGTTTACTGCATGAAAGGAGGAAAAAAGGTAAGGGCTGCAAGACAGCAGACAGTTGTGCTCATCCCACATTTCAAAGACTGTCAACGTTTCTTACAGCCCAAGGCTTATGCAGCTCAGGCCAGTGGCCAGAGGCTGGGGACCAGGATTCACACCTGCTCCTTGCACCCTGCCAGTGCCGACACTGAGGCCGTGGCTAGGGAGGATGCTGCCAGAATAATCAAAGAGGGAATAAAGAGATGCTCTCCAACACCCTTCTCTCCCTTCCCCCCCCATCAACTTGCTGCAGCAAACACCAAGCCTGGTTACACCTTGGCTACACAAGTCACCACTTTTCCGTGCCCTGCAGCATGGCTGGAGATTCGCATTTTGTTAAATGCTGTGACGAAGGAAGAAATCCTCACGTCACTGAGTATCTAAATCAAACTGTGCTGTCAAAGGGAAGTTAGCTAAACTTTCATCCAGGCTTAAGAATGATAGTAACTGCTGTGTTGCTTCTCCTGATCACAGATGCTGACCAGCAGCGGGGGAATCAGAACAGTTAGCCTGAGTGTAGTAAGAGCAAAAGACCCCTTCTTGGATAGAGGAATGTGTGGCTCAGTCTTAGCAGAGACTGGTATCTGCTGGATACCAGAGCTACCCATGCTCTTGCACTGTGCAGGTGTGATTATGCAAGGTCTGGAACCCACATCGAGGATGACCACATGGATTATTTACCAAGGCATCAGGGCACTAACAGGTTCTCATGTCTCTGTGGTACCCAGATGAACATCCTGTCTGAGACTGCTACAGAAGACACTACAGCTCACGGGGCTGGGAGCTCAGCTCAGTTATTGCAGTGCTTTTCTGCAACAGAGGTGATAAAAGTCACCCCAGCACCGAGCCATGAGCCAGCATGCCTCGACAGCGCAGCAGCCTCCCTTTATTTCGCTCCAGCCCCTAAAGCAATCTGCCACTGATAAGCCAGGACCTCAGAATGAACAGCTACCCAGCCCTCTTTCCTTCTATATTGTACAGAGACTACACTGTGCAGAGAAATCTTTACCTAGGCAGCTTTTTTCCACGTATTCACTCTCATCTATGTGCTGCTTGGGGAAACCATGTACCCCCTGCCCTAGAAAGGAGCGAGATGTGCTGGTGCTGCCTGCAGAGTCCTGGCCAGCACAAAAACACAGAGCAGACAGTGGAGACAGAACAGCAGCATGTAGCATGGGAGTGTCCAGGTGGCTTCTGCAACTGGTAGGCAAAAGAGGAAAGAGAACAGTACTAGGGAGACCCTGAGTGGAGAGGGCTAAGGAAGTACTGGCTCTTGTCTAGCAGCTGAACTGCAGGACTCTGCCGCCTCATTGTACCAGTCACACCTTCCTCAGGAGGGAGATCAGTCCTCTTGCTCAACAGGAGGCTTCATGCTTTGAAAGGGATTGCTTAATTCTTGGCAGTTTGAGTTCGGCAGCTACCCTCTTCCTGTGGTTGCTGCTTCCTCCCCGAGCACACACAGTGTTTTTAAGAGCCGTTATGTTCATCTCAGCCTGGAGCCAGACCTGGTTATTCCCCTCAGTGATTGCTCCATTTTGAAGAGCTGGGGCCTGTGGTGGATTTGCAACCACGGCAGAGAATGGCAGAATGTGCACAAAGTTCTCCATTCCCCCCCCAACAAAATCATCATAGTCTTGTCAGAGAAGTGAATTTTCCTGGAGAACAGTGCTCCTAGAGCAGAAAGGATGAAATATCTGCACATACTATGGCCAAAATGCAGCAGAACCACCACACTGTGATACTGCAGCAGCAGCCAGCTGGACAAAACTGCCACAAAATCAAAAGCCTAGAGCATCCTACAGCTTCATGGAAGGAATCCTTCCCGACGTGATCTTCTCCTGCTGCCCCAATCCCATCACCAGCTTCATAGCCCATCCGTGGGTTTGCATACCCCAGCACCACCCACATTGCTCTGCAGAGGGTAGCTCTGAGCCGCTTGGCAGGCACCTCCCGCGCTCACAGCCACGCTCAGCTCCGCACCGGTGCAGCACCAATGCTGTGACCAGAGACGGGACAGCAGCCAGACCTCAAAGGCATTCTGGAAAATGCAGCTTGCTGCAAAGCCTCTCCTGGAACCAGTGTATGTAGTGCACAACTCATGCAGAGACCTCCCTCACTTCTCCACCAGCCTGGCTTTGCTATCACACGTAGCCAAGTGGGCCCTCTCAGTCCTGCTTTGCTGAACTCTTTCCAAGACGTAGTTCTCTCTTCAAAGCCCCAGAGGAAGTGACACTGCCATCCTGACCCATTATAGCCCTGCTCCAGTCACCCCGAGGCCACCGCTGAGCACTCTATTGCCGGGCACACACAGAGCCGGTGCGCACAGCTTCAGGCCACACACGGCGCACGGAGCAGCCGCGCCGCTGAGCGCCGGGACGCGGCAGGCCAGGAGAGTGCTGCCTCCGGCAGCTACTCGGCCCACCAGGGAAAGCCGTGCTCGGACAAGCAGGACCTGCTGCGAAGACCTCCCACAGCGAAGGAAGAAACAGCGACTGCCACCAGGATCCCGGAATGCCCCGAGCTAGAGGAGGCCACGAGCAGTGCAGGGGGCTGGGCACAGAGCCCCCGTCCCAGCTCCAGAGCTGACAAACCTCCTGCCGTCAGCAGCGCCTCCTACAAAGGCTCATTTGTTCTGGCACACGAGCCCCTTCCAGCCTGCTGCTCCGACACATCTTTATTGTGCCCTCCTGACTCCGGCAACAGGCAGGGATCAGGGCCCAATGGCCCCTTTCTAGGATGCCGCTTGGGCTCACATACAAAAGACTGCAGATGGCAGGGCACTGCCAAGGTCCTGAGCCCTGCCGAGCAGCGAGCACTGGCATCACATGTCCTTCACTACTGACAGCAGCACAGGGACCCAGACCCCTTCACAGACATAGCAGAGCTCCTCTGTCACCCAGCCAGCCACAGTCACCTGCCACTGCATGCCAGTGCTGTGGGCATTGCTGCGGGCATTGCTGTGGGATGCTGAGCTAAAGCAAAATCCCTGCTTGTCTGTGCACTTTCAGATTGTTCCATCTGCACAGGCATGGAGACAGCTCTGAGGCAGGAAGGACTGAAACGGGACTGTAAACTCCTGTCCTTACCATGACACAGTCATGCTGGGATCTGTTTTCAGTCCCTGCTCCCAGTGCAACAGGGAAGAGGGAGGGAGAGGTCTACTGGCTAGATCCCACGAATGGTTAAACTCTCCCTATTTAGCCAGAGGGAGAGAGGATTTATCTCAAAGTAAGAGTCTTGATACCACCTGGGATGAGGCCAAGAGAAAAGCAAATTCCTTCAGTGAACTCATTCCCCTCCTATACTGCCTACCCAGCTACAGGGAGTTTCCTTTGCAGCCACAGAGCCACAGTGACATGAGAAAAGACTGCTTTTATTTTCCCACCCATAGCCCAACACAGATCAACATCTCAGCTTGAGCTCGAGCCAGAAGACAACTGGGCTTAAGGGAAGTGTCTGGACTCCCCCACACGGCTTGGAAACTGTACTTAGTGGAGCACACAGGCATTTACTGAAGTCCAGAGCTGTGCCTGCCTCAGCAGCTCCAGAAGCCAGGGTGGATCTGGGCTTGCTGGACACTGGCAGAGTCCAAGGACTCCAGGCTCCAACTCCGCAAGAGGAAATCACGGCTATTTCAAAGCAGCAGACATCAAGGCAGGAGGAAGAAGGGCCCTTTGCCATGTCAGAAAGGAGAACTCTGGTAATTTCAGCAAGGAGTGTGTCTGCTTCTGCTCTTCCAAGAGCCACCGCCTGAGACCTGAAGCTGACAGCCCAGCTGTCTCCCAGCCCTGCATTGTGGATCCTCAGCACTCACATTGGCATCTTCACCCCTGGAAAGCAAAGCCTCTGAGAGGCCTCTGATCACCTTTTCAACTGATCTGTAGGGCCCTCAGATACAAAGATCCCAGTAGGGACATTTCCATCCATACCTTCGGCACCTTCCAGCACCAACACAGGATCACATTGAGCACATCTTCAAAGGCTTCTTCTCCAGCTGTGATTTTCGGTCTTTGCTCTCTTTTCTCCCTCCTACCTCCTCCTCACTCTAGTGTGCAGAAAGAGGAGAACATAAAGCCCCCCAGGCTCCTTGCACAGCCATAATGCCCCTCAGCTGTGGGGCTAGGGAGCACCACGCTGCAGCCCAGCACCCAGGTACACCCTTTCCTCACAGACACCGGCTCCCAGCGCTGTTGCTGTTCCCCCACGAGGCCATTTCCTCCACCAGCACAAACCAGCATTACACTCCCTGCCCTCTTTCTACAGAGACCACAACTGTTGGAGAGAGCAGCATGACAGCTCAGACAACTCCAAGCAGCCCTAAATGCTGGTAACTGGGGTGAGATATCAGGACTCTCCAGGACTGGAGCAGTCTTTCCAATACCCACACAGCCCTGAGGCTGCAGAGGGCCTTGGAATGAGATCCTACCCTGTACGTGCCAAGAGCACTCCACTGAGTAGGAAACAAGAGCTCCCTGGAGCCTCAGCCCCTCGCCTGCATCATTCAAAGTGTGGTGTAAGCTGTGGCCATGGCTCCAGATGCTGCTCCACCTCAGAGATGGAGACAGATGATGTCATCCTCAGTCTGCAATCACTTCCATTCTCAAGTTGCTCTCAAGACTGTGCCACAGATTAAAAACTGTGGAATGGATGGGGAGGGAAACCCAAATTAATGGAACATGTTCCCCATTAAGAGCTCAACACTTCATTAATCTCTGCCTTCCAGTTGCCTACCATCCAAATCCTCCACTCCCCCTCCTGTCCTTACAAGAACAAACCTGGCAGGAGCTGCTTCAAGTTAATAGCAGAGTATGGCCCAAGCTGAGCAGGACTACACTCAGACCCCAGCTCCTCAAATCCAAGCAGAGCTGTGGGGAGAAATCACAGCTTGGTGCTGTCAGACTACTTCAGCCACACCATTTTACTTTGTGCCCAGCTCCAGACACTGGCCTTCAGGTGCCTGCACTGCAGCTGCCCAACCCTTTCTGCCCACACACATAGTGCTGGAAATGGTTTGCAATAGCAACTGATTCTATTCATGCAGCACTGAGCACCAACACCACAACGCTGTGGCCTCTCCAGCACAGCCCTGTTTCCTACTGACCAGGTGCCACACTGGCCAAGGTGAGTTCTCCCACTGGGATCAGACAGTACTGAACCTACTGCCTGAGAGATCAGGCTGAGCAAGGAGGATGGAAATTCAAATCATCAGCACAGAGGAATCTTAAGGAAAAAAAGATGGTCACGCTTGCAATGGTCACGCTTGGCCAGGAGAAACCAGACTGACAGTTTAGTGGCATCATTTTAAAACCACACTGACCACAGAGGAATCAGTGCCTCTTTCTTGGAAGCTCTCAACTGACCACTGTACCCAACAGTGCCTCAAGTATTAAAGGCCAAGACACATCACTCTCCCACAGTTCCCTCCCTCATGGGCATGTTTCTTTCCTCTCACCCCTGAGTTTGCTCTGCACAGGAAGGCACTGAGGTTTTGTGGGGCTCTTCCAGAATTTCCAGTCTTACTGCAATGACAGCCACTGGATGGGGTCACTTTGGCAGTAAATAGAGCTGCTGTGACCCATGTCCTGTTTGGACTCAACTCAACGGCAGCCCACGCACAGGGCCTCGGCCTCATTTGTGCCACAGCAGCAAGTGGCCAAAACAACACAGGGCACTACACCTTCTCCATACCATGGGAGCTACAGCAAATGCAACAGAGAGAGAAGCAAGGGGCAGAGTGTGCTTGAGAGAGCAGCTATGGATCAGGTGCTGGGTATTTCTAGGCCTTGCTTCAAGCAGATGAAGGACTGGAATTCAGGACCATGCGTGCTACAATCCTGTGCTAGTTCCCCAGGATCACACACAACCTCTGAGGCTGAACAGTGGGAGTGGTACAGCATGACTCCTTCCAGAGAGCACTCTGCAGAGGCCAGCCTTCCACACCAAACAGCTGAAAAACTCAATGAAAGCAAGAGCTTTCCCTGAGTGGGTTTCAGACCTTCTAGAAGCAGTGGGCACCAGAGAAAGGAACCTCTCTTAAGGCCTGGCATAGATCCGAGCTGTACAGGTGACTCCTCTTTAGCACAGACTAGGAGTAAGTATGCTGCAGCAGAGAGATGTTTTGGTACAGGAAGCAGCAGGCTGTTCCCACCTGGCTGCTTTCCCACCAGCTTCTTTCTGCCAATTCTGTCTTCACATCTGCAACTTAGTAATATGCATCAGCATAGCAAGGTCCTGGTGGGGAAGCAAATGTCCAACAGACAGGTTGCCTTGTCAGAGAGATGAGCCACAAACCTCCTAGAGGGCAGTGTCTGTGAGCTCCCAACAGTTCTTCCCAGAGAGAGTGATTTGCCATTGGAATGGGCTGCCCAGGAAGGTGGTGGAATCACCATCCCTGGAAGTGCTCAAGAAAAGACTGGATGGGGCACTTAGTGCCATGGTCTGGTTGACTGGCCAGGGCTGGGTGCTAGGTTGGACTGGATGAGCTTGGAGGTCTCTTCCGCAGAGATGTGCTGAGCAGGGTGTGCTCCACCTGCCACCCTGAGAAACACCAACTGCTGCGTGCAAGAGGAAGGAACAGGTCCAAAGTTGAACATCTGGGCTAAGGGGATTCCTGAAGCTCTAACATCTCTGGAAAGCATCAGCTGTGGCATGAGTGGCTCACGGAGGAGTGGGGCCACTCCATCAAAGTAGCTCTTGTCTATCCTTCCTCAAAAGCACAGCCTCCAGATAGAAATGCCTCCAAACAGAGCTGGGCTTCAGCTCTGCCACCTCAAAAACAGCAGTGAGGAGAACTTTACCAACACCTCCGCCTGCCCCACCTGGGCCAGTGATGCCTGCCAGGCCCTCCAGGATCACGGGAGGGAAGGCATTCAGGAAGGATTGAGCTCTGCATCCAGACACCCTGGAGAGCTCCCAGCTCAAACCCTCCCCCCAACACCGTTTGTAGGAGACTGCTGCTTGCTCTACACTTCCCACTTGCCCAGCACTCAGCTTCTCCTTGTGTGCAGGAATGGGCAACTATTTGGTGTACCAACAACCCTCCAAGAACAGTCCTGCAAGCGAGTGTGGGCACACACTAATGCTCCCACAGCCTCTTCCTACGTGTTGTGGAGTTTGTTTTGTTGCTTTGTGGTTTTGAATTGCTCAATATCCAGACTGAAAGCAAAGGCTTCACCCAGGCCAGTTTAACAAAACCCAGGCTGTACTGTATTTGAGGAATTCACAGATAAGATACAGGTAAACATCCAAACCCACACCCAGTACTTCCAAAATTATAGGCTGGAAAGATACACTGAAGGACTGTTGAATATTCTGGATAGTAAGATGTAAGGATAGGGGAGAGATGCTGTGAAATCATTTAGTATATTAAAAGCAACAGAAAGTAATCTAATTAAAGCAAAAGCTCTCTTCCCAGGCAAACCAGGCTTCCTCTCTGCAAGAGGAATTCCACAGGCAAAAGGACATCAGTGCCCTGGTAGAGCTAAAGATGACAAAGGTTTTCTTTTCTTTTTCCAGTAATACTTAGATTTAAGTATGTAACAGTTCTCCTGGGAGCAGATCCTATTTCACTGCTCATGAAAGATCCTGAAGAGTTCGATTTTAAAGGTGAAAGCACCCACCCCCTAACTACAGGGACCCCAGTCAATACAGATGTTCTTTCTATAGCAAACAAAAGCTTTGTTGAAGCTCTCTCAAATTCATTTAAACATAAGGAGGATTTTTTTTCATCATGAGGGTGACAGAACACTGCAACAGGCTGCCCAAGAGGGTTGTGGAGTCTCCCTCTCTGGAGATATTCCAAACCCGCCTGGACGCATTCCTGCGTGACCTGGTATAGGTGATCCTGCTCCGGCAGGGGGGCTGGACTGGATGAGCTTTGGAGGTCCCTTCCAGCCCCTGACATTCTATGAGTCTGTGATTCTTTGCCCTGCTGCTCTTGCTGTCTTTGGCACACTCAGAAAGAGCAAGGCACAGGAGGAGTTCAGCCAAGCAAGAACGGCCTCAGTTATCAAGAGTACAAAAGTTAAGAGCTCTTTAATAGCAAAGCCTGTGTGAGTTTCTCATGCTATGAAGAATCTAGGTGAAGCAGAGACAGGCACATGGGATACAGAAGCATCCAGCCTCTGAGCAAAGCACTGCCTAGCTTGTCAGCCCTGGATCTGTTATCCAGGGAGCGGACTGAATCCGCTACACGCTCCTAGAGAGCACATCCCCACGTGCAGGGTGCTGAACTGGGGCACAAAGGCCATCCCAGCCCTGAAGGGCTTGCAGTCAGAAGCGTACAAGCAGGGACTATCACTCCTGAGCAACAGCTGGGGTACTTTCAAAGCCATTTTCACAGAGCTACAGTTCTTACTCATTTTCTAAAAGATAAAAGGGCTTTTCAGAGCAGCCTGGCACCTACCTCCTGCAGTATTTTCCTTCATCAGCCCTTTTCCTGGACTTAATCCGTGGACCACAGCACATGAAAGACAACTCTAAGCCTGGCACCAGGTGTGTAAATTCCTCTGCAGCAGCCTGCTCATGGGAGATGGCAAGAGCTACACAGTGACTTCAATCAGCTAGAGTGATGGTGGGGGGAGAACAGTGGCAAGGCTGCTTGCCTTTTGCAGGAGACAGAGACCAAAGCCCTAAACCCTGCAGGGGGTCATTCTATTGCCCCACTCCTCCTAAAATCCTTTCCACTTTAAAATAACTTCTCCCCTGAAAAACTTAGTGAGAAAGCAATCATGAAAGGTTAGTGACCCACAGAAGGTTAGAGATCCAGCCCAATCACACTGAAGAGTTCTCCAAGTATCTGTCCTTTGGAGATAACACAGCTGTGACACTGGGCTTGCTTCTATTCCAGTCTCGATTTCCACTATAAAGATTATCCTATCAGCCACCAATTCATCTCTTCTTGCCCTGTAGCAAACTGCTAACCACAACTCATTAAAACAGCTCTGACCTAAAGAAACAGATAATGCTAAACTTGCAGATATTTTAGTGGTATTGCTGATTTTATCCCTTTCTCTCTGGGCTCCACCTGAAAATAACAAACACTGTGAAGTGCCTGAGATGTAAGATCAGAGACATTAGCAAGGAAAGCGCTGGAAGAGCAGAGTTCAGGAAAATGTCACCTTTGAAATGCCTGGAATGGATTTCTGGAAGTCAGAGCAACAAAAGTGGAGTAAAGAGGATATTAGACAAGACAGAAAGTCATTTGACTGTAAACTCTGTGGCTGTTGGATACACAAGGCACAGCAATGCTCAATGTTAGAAAGAACTTGGAAGCAATGGAGTGGAAAGATTGTGTTTGCTGGACTGTAAGTTTCTAGGAGGCAACCCAGAGGAAATGGAAGCAGCCACACAGGTAAGACAGAGGAGTGAGACAGGACAAGGAGCACTCAGCTCAGTCAATAGGTTAGCGGAGAGCCAGGACTGCCCTGCAGTGTCAGTTCTAGTGACAGCCACAGCAGGGCAAGAGTAACTTGTCATTCACGGCCCTTCAAGGAGAACAAGGTGCAAAATCAGATCAGATAGCCAAGAATAGCTCCTGGGACCTGCAGCACAGCGTGAGGTTGGCTTTACAGTTGTAAAAAATCCAGGGATATCCAGCAAACCTCCAAGCAACTCCCAGAGCCAAAGTCACATACAGAATGGAGAGGGGTGGGAGGGCTGCCAGCCTGGGCTGCAAGGCCCAACGGCAGCCTCTTGGGATTTACCCTCTAGTCCTGTTCTGCTGCGGGACCTAACCCCGCTGTCCCTCGCAGGCCTGGCACTACGTGTCACCCCCTCACAGACATGCTAAATGCCACACAGTACTGGCCAGACTCAGCAGACTGAATCCACAACCTCCCAAAACCCAGCTTAACTCACAGACAATAGTTCTGTCCCCAGCGTGGCTGTCCCTGCTGCTCAGAGTAGCCTCATGTGCCCTCAGAGTACATGAAGTCGAGTTCTTTCCCTTCTTGTCTCCAATCTCAAGGGGGTAAGAAGGGGAAGAAAAATCTGTGAGGATTTCTAATCTCCAATGCTGAGGTACAGGGCAAGGATAGAGGAGCTCTAGTTTTATGTCCAGAGGGAACTTGCTCCCTAGCCTGTACACCTCCCACTGTACAAGACCAGATTGACAATGTCAGGCCAAATTCATCTCTTGGCTTTAAGACACCTTGATGGGACTCCTTCATGATGTAACTCTGCCATAAGGCTCATTATAAGCCATTGCCTTACAAATACAAAGCAGGATCTGCTTTCCTCTGTTGGAGAAAACACATGCTGGCCTCTTACTGCAGCATGCCAGCCAAGAGGTGGGTGGATGCCCTAATTGTTTGAATTTTTGAAAAATAAGGATGAAAAATCATTATTTGTCATGAAGGAAATGCCATAAACCCCCAAGGGAGATGCTCTTGGTGCCTAACACACACAGATCCACTGGGCTCACAACTTAGCTCAGTCCTTGGCCATACATAGGGTATCTGTGGGAGCAAGAGCAGGGGTCTCATGCAGACATTTCCTGGACATCTACTGTCACTGACATCATGACCGATGAGATCCGAGTCCTCCCAAAGCACACATCTATGCCGTGGGCTCTACTTGCAGGGCCACACTTCAGTACCAAACACACCCAAGTGCATAGGAACATGAGATGGTTTGTTAGGCTTTCAGACTAATGAGCCCCAAGGAATCCTCATTAGCAACCCCATGCACACAGTGCACTGCTGCTACATGACAGGCAGCTCCAATAACACCATCACTTGTTTACCAAGAGAACAATTCTGCTATTGCCTGACACCTGCCCATGACAGTGCCACCACGGGAGGAGCAGGGAGATGGTCAGATGATATTGGCCATTCAAACGAGGCAGTAAAATGCCTGGCACTGGCTGGAACCTCTGAGCAGCTGCTAAGGACCAGCCCAACCACCTCAGACAGAAAGGCTTTCACTGGCATTAATGAGAGATGCCAAAAATAATGCCATCACACAGCTAGGAGATGGCGTGCAGCCTCTGTTCCAGGATCAGCAGGCTGAACAGAGCAGGCACTGAGGAAGAAAGATGTTGGGCTCCATCCAGTCACTCTGGTTTATTTTAATGCTGTGAAGTTGAATGCCATGAAGCTGGTGAGCTAAGCGTGGCAGGGCAGGGCAGATGAGGCCTATCCAAGTGACAAGAGGACACACACCTGCTGCATGGTGATGGTTAGGAGTATCCCTAGCAGCTGGATGTGACAGTACTGGAGTGTACACAGAAAACATGCCTCTGACCTGCTCATCTCTGTGGGCCTGATCTGAGTGGGCCTTCTCAAGTGTCAGCCCCAGGGCTGCCTGCAGACCAGAGCAGATCCAGAGTGCTGGGCTGCTCAGTGGACCTGGAGTCCTTCCCAAGCATGGAATCCCTGGATTAACAGCCCCGTAAAAGCTCCAAATTCTTCTAAGTAACTGTCCTCTGACAGCCACTTTCCCAGTAAATACAGACTGCCAAGGGCTCCTTTTGCAGGGAGAAGAGCTCTCTGAAGTAAGTGGAACAAAGGTGTTAATCTTGGGAGTCAGACACCAGCAGTTGCCCTGCCGCAAGCTCCAGCTCCAGGGCACTGTTCCAGCTGTGTTGCAGAAAGCATCTACAGAGTTGGGACTAAGCACAAGCAGTGTGAGATGAGAGATCATCTCAGACAGCATCTCTCTTGCTGCCCTGATGACACACAGCAGCGAGGCTTTGCTGCAGGCCAGCCACATCACTCGAGGTTTAACCCCCACTGCTTTGATTCAGCCCACTGCCTACACAAGAGGGCAAACACCAGTTCCTGAAGGCTGTGATGCTTCTTCCATTACTGTTTGATCTCAGCTGGCACCAGCTCCTCTTAGCAGCAGGAACCTCTGAGAATGTATAGGATCCTAAAAGCCATAAACCTGACTGATGTTTTTTATGGCAGGCCTTGAGCAGAGGAAAATTACTATTGGCCTGGATGGGCATTTCCAATACTGCTTATCTACATTTCCAGGACTTCGTATCACTTAATACCCAATGCAGAGACTCAGGAGAGCTTTAAACACAAAAGAATCCACAGCCAAGGGGACCACAGATGCAGGGTGAGCAGACAACAGATGCCCTTGTGATTCATATTTCACCTGAACATATAATTAAGGTAGTATGTTGTTTATTTGAAAATAAGAGTGGAGGTAAGACTGCAGGATCTAAAGAGACTTCACACGTGGACTTATCACAGCAAGAATGAGCTCAGTGCAGCAGGCAGGATTAGAAGAGTTCCCACACTGAGAAAATAGCCAAGAGACATTGCAAAAGGCTGCAAGTGGAGTGACTTGCTTGAGGATTGATCTTAAAAATAACTGCAGTACAAACTAAAGCAGCAGAAAGTCTGGCCTGTGCTCTCATGTATGTTCATAGCTCCAAACACCAGGGGTCTGCAATGAAAAAACAAAACACAGTCACTGGAGCCCAAAACACATCTGTACCACCACAGGCTTTGCCTCAGAGAAGGCACAAGGAAGATGCTAAGCCTGTGGTGCTTCTTTTCTCACAAGCTGTGTGGGTCTTTTTTTCCCCCTCCCTTTCTTCTGCACTGAGAATGTCCATAGGTCAGCAGGATGGGCTTGCTCTCCGTGGCCAGTCCCCAGGAGCTAGCACTCATAACTCTGCAGTTTATTTGCTCAGCCTGCACTCCCAGCAACCTGTTCCCTTGCCAGGAGTCATTCTGGGAGAAAAGCACCAGCTGCCCCGGGCGCGGTCAGACAGAGAAAGGCCATCCCAGCTCCACACACACACCCTGGACACCCTTGATAACAAGCTTCAAGATAAACAGGGCACTCCCAAAGTTCCCAGGAAGAGCAAAGAGCTGCACTGAACAAAACTGGCAAGGGAAGGACCTCAGCTCTCCTGCTCCTTGGCTCTGAGCAGTCCCACAGCAGTCACTGTTGCGGCACACTCGGACAGGAACAGGTCAGCCACTGTGCTGTCCCTTCTCTCCCCATCAGCTGACCTCAGGGTGAGCACTTCTGTCCTGCCAGCAGTGCTTACTGCTGTCAGCTGTGCAGAAAAAAAAAAGCTCAAATTTAAGAGCCGAGTGAAACCTGGAATTCACTTAACAGCTTCCCATTCTGACTGATTAAGATCTGCACTGGCTGAGAGCTCCCAGAGTCCTGAGCTAGCTGAGATCCTCCAGCATACTGAGCATTTGCCCTGAGCCTCCCCTAGCCCTCACTGCATGGCTGATGCAATCTGAAGGTGGCACAGCTTTATCCAGGAGGTTTGTGACATCTTAAGCATCCTTGCTATGTGCAGAGCAGGGCTACATCCCTCTTCTAGAGCTGAACTGCAGGCTCCACTTCTCTCTTTTCTTTCTTTTTTTAATTTTGACTTCAGGAGTGGACAGTTGTGCTAAAGCCAGGAACTAAACAATTCTCCTCCTTTTCTTGGCACTGCACCCTCGCAGATGCTTGCGCAGGGTTTCACTTCCTCTTCAGCTCCTGGCCAACACTTAGCCAAGCTTTGCTCATCAGCAAGCCAGTCCCTGCAGTCCTTCTCTCAGCCATCTCCAGCACGTGGCTGCTGTGACACTGCTGGGATAACAGTCGCATGGCCTGGGGTGGGAGTGACAGACTGACGAAAGGCACAGCAGTCTAGAGCTGAGTGTTAGCAGGACTGCAATTAATGCACTGGAAATACAAGGGAGAGAAGCCTTCAAAATAGAAAGGACTCTGAAGTCAGGAGTGCCAGAAGACCTGGGCCTCTGCAGCCCAGTGCCTTGGGTAGCACTGCATACCCAGTGCCACCTTCCGCTGTTTGTAGTAACCCATGTTTCTGAGATACCGAGCGGTGAACAGCAGCACACATACTGATGAGGAACACATGTGCTGGGGTCTGATCCCAGCTGTTCTGGTGCCTGATCCCAGCTTTTCTGGTGCATCACACATGAATTCAGCTCCTGAATGCTCTTGTGGGAACAAGATGACTGCAAACCTCTTCACAGCTCGAGGGATAATTCTCTGGGAGAAAAGGAATGTCTAACAGTAGGCATTTTTTTCCTGTGCTTGGAGGCCAACCACGCAGTTAGAGACACACACAGAGACAAAATCCAGCCCATATAGGAATTATTCCAGTATGTCATGAAACAACTTGCATACAAAAATCTGAGTCACCCAATGTTTTAGACATGCCACATGCTTCTTTCATGAAAATTATTCTGTGTGGTTTCACTGTCTCTGGGAAATCTCTGCCTTTGGCAAGAAGGGGACAAAGTCTTAAGTGTTGGATAGGCAAGAAAGCTTTATAGGTAAGCAAAGAAGGTGCCCTCCAGTCAAGCTACTTGAACTGGAAAAGAAACAAGAGAGAAAACCTCTTGGCTCAGCTAAGAGATGTTTCAACAAGAAATGCTTGAAGTATTGAAGATGAAGTAGAGCTCTCCAGGCTTGGTTTCAGCACATAGGAGTAGTAGCTGCAGCATGATTGTATTGTGGGCAATGAGGTGTTCCAAAACTGCTAAGGAAACCTCTTGGATTGAGCATTTAAACTAATTTGGCAAAGACGCAAAGATAAGCAGCAGGGACCCAACCTACCCTAGCACAGCAAGCAGCCAGCTAGCTGAAGGCAGAATCTCTGCTAGATTGTCCATTTTGTCCAATTTGGACTGAAACTGTGTGGGCTCTAAAAGACACTGAACTCCACCAGCTGTGGAGGACTTGCCTCTCCTTAACTTTAGCAGGGAACTGTCAGATTTAACTGTGTTAAACAGTTGTAAGAGGCTCCTTGACTAAAAGTGTCCAGGGACTGCATTTCTCCTTCATGGCAGCAATGTTTTCACCTCTGCAGTTGTGAGCTGCCTTTTGTAACACCCCAGCAGCTAAGCCAGTGTCACAACCATCTCCTGGAGTTAAATGAGTGTTGCTCCTACTTCATAAGCATCAGCAAGGGTGAAGCTGCAATATCTGTCACACTTACACATCTGGCAAACATGCCAAAAGCAGTCCTGCACAATTCAGATGACAGCAGCAGAGTTTTGGACTCACACAAGTAGCTAAGCAGTTCATGGAAATTCAAGAGACAAAACCCCCTGTGCAGGAAACACTTAGTTCTTTTCATAAACTGCAGTTTGCCACTTGCACTGAGAGGGCTGAATCTCTCCCCTGCCCTGCACTAACAACCACTTCATCCATCTGGAGCATAAATAATTGAAGACAGACACCAGCAGCAGCAGGAGGCAGGTTCTGTGCCCAGATCTCCAGCACTCCTGTTTCACTATGCAGTCCATGTGCTGACCTCTTTTTAGTGCCCTTTTTCAAGAAGCCAAGCAGAAAAAGAAGGGGAAAAGCCCACGAGAAAGAAGTGCCCAGGATGGACTTCCCAGCCCAGCCCATCTGTGCAACACAGAGGCCTCCTGCAGTAGGACTGTTTAGACAGATGCACAGCGGAACGACAGGCAGGGCTGAGCTCCCTGACCTGCTGCAGTCCCACCCCGCTCCAGACACGCTGTTCTGAGCACTGATTCTTTGCCCAGTTTGGAGGGCGAGGACCCAATGTTGTCTTTTGAAATGGGCCAAAAATAATTAATGAACACAAGGCTTTTTACAGCGAAGTAAAAGCTTCCAGTCCTGTGCTACGTCTGGCCAAGATACACTGGGACATCAAAAAAACAAGCAGAGATGTGCTGCTTTAAAAGTGTTTCCAGTATTTACCTCCCCATTCTGTGACTAATTTGCTACTCCCTTTCTGGCAGGCATCTCGCTAGCCAGGATGCAAAACCAGGATTGGAAAACAGAGAGGTTGGAAGAGACATTAAGATGGGAAGTCAAACAGAAACAGCCTCACCCAGGGCGATTTATGACACAGTGAGAGACTATCCAGCTGCGGTGAAACAGCCACTCACCAGCTGCAAACATCACTCTGCTTTCTCCAAGCACAAGAACCACAACCACCCAGTCTGCACTGATACAGAGCACGACAGACAGCCCAGGAACACAGAACCATACTGCCACTCCCAATGACTCAAAAGAATCAAAACTAGAAAATAACTGGTTTAAATCTGAGAAAATGAAAAAGGTCAGTGATGCTCTGCTGGCTTTCCAGCTCCCAGGCCTTCCTGCACAAGTGAGCAGAGCTTTCCTCTAGCCACAAGATTACAAGAGCCATTGATGTAAAAAAAGTCACTTAGGTGAAGGATGACAATGCCACAAACATAGCACAGTTAGGAATCCTCCAGACTTTGAAGGAGCTCTCTGATCTCAGAATGTCAGGGGCTGGAAGGGACCTCCAAAGCTCATCCAATCCCACCTCCCCTGCCAAGCAGGATCACCTAGAGCAGATCACACAGGAATGCATCCAGGTGGGTTTTGAGTATCTCCAGAGAGGGAGACTCCACAACCACCTTGGGCATCCTATTCCAGTGCTCTGTCACCCTCACAGTGAAAAGAGTCCTCTTGGCACTCACCCTTTATATCTTCATAAACATGCATGAGGTCACCCCTCGGTCTCCTCCAAGCTAAGGAGCCCCAACTCTCTGTCTAAAGATCTGCTTTAGGTCATTGCTGTACAGTTGCTGTACAAGGGAACTCACCACTCACCTGATACTTCTTGTGATGTATTCCACAGTACTCAGCTAATCATTTTTCTCCACATACACAGAACCTGAGGGTCAATTTAAGGTCATCACCAACCAGCTCAAGACACAGGAATCACCACTCCTCCCTCCTCTGAATCTGCTCTTTGCCATCAGTGGCTGACTCCACCAGACTTGTCCTCAGTGTGTCAAGGGCATTACCTACAATTATCTTGGGTACCTCTGCACTATGCAGAGTGTCTCTTTTTCTGGGGGTCTGTCTTCTAAGCCCACCTGAGCTTGTGTCTCCATAAGCAGAGTGGAGAAAAGGCAGTTCAGCACTCAGTCACAAGGAACTGGGAGACTTCCATCGCCAGTGTCCTCTGGTGGGTGAGTCTAGGAACAAAGGCTGACTTTAAAATGATGTTCTGTCTTGGCAGAGTTGCCGTTTTAGATAGAAGACATCTCTGCTGTTGCAGTATCTACTGTTCCAAGAATTAGGGAACTTTATTGTTTTTTTCAGAAGGAAAAAAGCAAAGAAGTTTGAATATAAGTTTTTAAGATATAAACCTGAGATTGTCACCTATGCAAACATGAAACCAATGAATTGAGAGTTCTCAGTGCCTTGCAATGACTCGCACTGAAACCATTCCTCCAGTTCAACTACCTATTGCACAGCATCTTCTCTCTACACTGTACCCTCTGTATATATTTTTACCTATATGCAGACCACTTCAAAATATGCTGAAGTAGAAAAAAGGGACCAAGCTGAATGCAAAAGGCACGGCCCTGTAATTTCAAACCCACTGAAAGAACTGGATCCACCAGGTAGTCTCTGCTCCCACACCCAAACAACCTTGCAAAGTGGATGGGGTGGGGAGAAATCGGCTTGGGAAGGAGAGGTTCCCATCTTCCTGATTTAAAAAGAAACAATGACTTCAAAGAACATTAGAGACATGGGCCCAAATGAGCAGGAGCCAGCTTCAGAGGCAAGGCAAAATAACACCCCAAACAAACACAAGCCAACAACACAAGCTAGCAGGCATGTTCTGCAGGAGTGTGCCAGGACACTCCGGTCTGACTAGGTATTTGGGAGGTTTCACCTGTGCTCCTCCCACAGCAACACCTCAGGCTTTGGCAGAGTGTCCACCCACTGCACTTGCCCTGTTTGGTTCTCAAGCCAACACTCTTTTGACAAATTGCTAGGTTTCCCTTACATGAGTCCTGCTCTTCAGCACGTGGGGCAACAGCTACTGCTTCACCACCAGCATCCCTCAGTGATGTATAAATGCCTGGAGAAGTCTTCTTTCTTAGAGAGGTGCTGAACTGAGCTGCAGAGACTGAGGAGTTTGGTGTCACCAGGCTGCTGCAGAGCTTCAGAACAGAAACCAATTCCCCTGCAGTCCTGGGTCTTAAACCACAAATTTTCCTCTTGGAAAACAGGATGCACAAGAGATCAGTATCAAACCCTCACTGACTTCAGTGGCACATGTGCTTAGTGCTTAATACACCAGATGAGAGGTTATTCCCTGGAAATCAGTGAGGTGGAGAATTTACCTTCATTTTTAATTCATAAATGGTAGCAATTAGAGATCCAAGCTACAATTCAGGGTCAACTGGAACCACACAATGCATCATCCCTGACTACACTGTGAGGGAAGACACATTGTGTGACACCACATTATTCCATTTTTTCCACTCATTAAGTCATCATTATTAAGATTCTACTGAAGGCTACTCTACTTACATGCAACATACTGTACTGCCCTCTCAGCAGCTCATTTCATTTTCTATTTATTAAAAAAAAAAAAAGAAAAAAAGCTTTTTAATAATTTGGTAAAAATTGTTTCAGGAAAGACCACAGCTTTAGTAAACATTTCTATGTTTACCTGCTGCCAGAGGCAAGTGGACTGCAACAAGGCAGCAAAGGCAGAAAATTCCTACTCAGAAAGGATGCTAAATAAAGATGATTTGTGGTTTTGGACATTGGCTTCAATTTTAACAGATTGCTTTGTAGTCACAGCTTGGTTTCCCTCCACCATCCACAACAGGGCTGGCACAAACTGATAATGAACTGTGCTCTGTCATGCCAGACGCTCCACACTCAGCACAAGACAGGCGGTTCCACGCACACACCTGGGCGCTTGAGGAAAGACTTCTTTTGTCCCAGCAGAACACTGCACTCTCCTGCAGACAAAACTTACTGGGCTACATGCTCCAGTCTACTCTTGCCTATGCAGCACGACAATGGCCTTCAGGAATTATGGTCATAACTACAACAGATTACTCTGATCTCTACCTTGATTCTTCCTCTGAGGATCAAGCAGAAAAGGAGCCTTATATATAATCTCCTCCCCTCTTTATTTGAAAACAAATGAACTAAACAACAGCATGGTTCTCCAGTTCACAGCTCACACAATCTTCTGTGATTTCAGAACATCTTCTGGATTGGTTTCCTCCAGAAATAAAAGACGAATTAACAGCAACACTCAAGAATAACTACGAAATTCTAGCACAACTCTAAGTAGCTGTTAGTTCTGGATTCACTTTGTTCCACTGCAATCAACAGCTCACAAAAAAATGCACAGGTGTCTTTTCACAGTATCCAAGTCAGCACCGTATAAACACCACCTCCTGCAGTGCCACTGTCTCAGCAGTCACAGTGTTTGCTGCATGTGGAATTAAAGCCTCAGAGAAAGACTCGAAAAGCAAGGCAAGTGCAAGCCAGGCTGGGGATGGGTGGACTTCTGCCCGCTGCAGGGACTCACTGCACTGCTTTGTTTTATTAACCATTGTCTCCATTCTCGCCTCTGGGAGACAGAGAAGGTCTTCCATATACAGCAGATATTGCCTACATGATGATGGCCATTAAGGGACACATGGGACTGTGCTGATTATCCCCTACCTAGGCATTCAAGCTCAGCAGAGAAGGATCCCTCTTCCTGTTAAACACCTGAAATCCCTCTAAATACCAAACAGTGAACAAAAAAGCCTCAATCATGTCATCCGATTGCACCACAGTCCCCCATCCCCTCTCTCCGGGAGTCAAAGGCTTGTCTTCAAATAGCTATTTGCTTTGCAAAGCAGAACAGATGTTCCCTGACGCCCAAGTCCTGGCTGCATGCAAGGCGGTGACACCAGCAAGGAGTGGCGACTAGCAGGACTAGGGCTGTGCCTGCGCATCTGTGCTGCGGAGGGCAGGGCGCGATGGGCAGACGTGCTCCCAATACTGAAAAGCCTTTGCCAGCCCCCCCCGCTCTGCCTTTCTCCATCCAGCCCTACCCGACACACCCAAAGGCACCGAAAAAAAAAGCGGAACCCAACCCAAAGCTCAGGGAGATGAGGCCGGCAAATCGCCTATTTCCCGACTGAATCCAGCCAGGGAAGGGCCAGCACGCCGACCCCGGCCGAAACGCCGCTGTGCCCAGGTAGCGGCACGCCAGCCACAGCCGCATCACCGCGGGAGCGCCCCGGGAGAAGCCCGGCCGAGGAGGGCCGGGCCACAGCCGGTTCCAGAGAGCCGGGCGCGGCGGGGGAGCGGCAGCCCACCTACCTGCTTCTCCTCTGCGAGGCGGGTCGGCGAGGGCGGGATGCCCGCGGAGGGAGCCGGCGGCGGGGAGAAAAAAGAAGAGAGAGTGAGGCGTGAGAGATGAGGCGTGAGGGATGCGGCGAGCCGGGGCGGGCGCACATCCCCGCCGCCTCACCTGGGTTGCCCAGCTTGCTCTTGTACCGCATGCCGGTGCTCATGGTGCCGGCGGCGGCCCTGCCTTACCGCAGCACCGCCGGGTGTGAGGGGCTGAGTGTAAGCGCGGCGAGGGCCGCCCCGCGCCGCCGCCGAGGGGCCGGGGCCCGCCCCGGGCGGCCAATCCCGGGAGCCTGCCCCGCCCCGCGCCCGCCCCGGCCCGGGCCCGGCCCCGCCGCCCGCCTCTGCCCACCGAGCGACAGGCGGGCCCGGGAGCTAGAAGCCACCCGCGCTGGCTCGGCCAACGAACGGCGGCTCCCGTCCGCCGCTGTCAAACATAGCCTGGTGGCTGACACCAGGCCGGGCTGAGCCCCGGCACCGGGTCCCGTACCGCTTGCTGAAGGCTGCAGGAGGAAGCCCTCCCTACACCAGAAACTCAGCACCCAGCAGTTAAAAAACCCAAACACAAATGGAATAAATAGGCAATGTGCTTCCAGATATAGCATCTCAAAGTGCAGTGGGAAGCCTGGCATCGTGCTGCAACTGCACGGAGGGAAGCAGGCGCGCATGTTCTGCTCCCATTAAACCACTTTAAAGAGGTGACAGAAGCTATTTTAGGCAAAAGCTGTCAGTATAACTTTTTAAGGAAAGGAAGCAGAGAACGCAGTTTTAAACACTCCAAAGGCAGTAGAGTAGCACTTGATTTATGAACAGCTCACAAGAACCTCAACAGCAAAGGAGCAAGAAGAGGGGATGTGAAACTTCAAGACACTCAGATCTGTCCCCCCCGACTTCCAGAACTGCAGGGAGGGGTCGCATCTTCCACATTTCAAGGACAGGTTAATAATCAGACTTGAAACTCTTCTGAAAATAGGATGGAATAAGCTTGGCATGGTGATGGCTGCACAAGTGCAAGGACATGCTCCTGCCTTGGAACACAACTGACACTGATGCCACAGAGAAAACTTCAGACCCTTGTAGTCAGCACAGCATTTATCTTGCCATTTCTTCTACCTCCTCATGCAAAACATTTCTCACATCAAAACACAAGACACCTCCAAGACCAAGAGCTGGCAATACCAGACACATACATTTTAAAACCCATTAGCTCATACCCAGTTCAGTTTTTAGTCATTGATTCAAACCACCAGAACAAAAGCAGATCAGGTAATTGTCAGTATATATGCTTGTTTTTAAATGCTAGGGAGCCACAGCCTCTATGCCACAATTAAGGGCACCAACAAGCCAATCAGCCCTTCATGAGTCGTTTTATAGTCTGGCACAGTGTTTTATATCTACTGAAGACTGAAAGGACCACAGACAACCACTCCTTGATCCTGCTGAACAGTCCTTACAACAAATAATATGTGGGTATTTTTTTCCCAGTGCTGGACAGTGTGAGCTCAGAGAAGGCTGAGGTGGAATTCAGAGAAAGGGTTGTGTCTCCCACAGCCCTGGCACTGCCAGCACCAACAGGAATGGAAACGCAAGGTCAGAACTCAGGTTCTAGCCAGGATCCTCTATCTAGAGATCTTCACAGCAGCAAAGACTCGTTTCATATATATATATATATCTCCCATTACACTGTGAGCAAAACTAAATAAATGTAACTGAAGATTAACATCAAAGAAGTAATACAAGACAATAATGAAGCCTACATTGAAAGGAGAGAACTCAGGTATGGCATTTGCAGTGCTGCAGACCCTTCTTGAACAACTATTCAAATAGAACTCAGGTTTTGAGACAAACCTGAAGAAAGCAGACACTATCAATCAATAACCAGCATCCACTAGCAAAACACTGTTCACTGAGGCTTCCCACACAAGAACTGAAACTTCTGGTGTTCTGCATTGAAAAAGGGGGGGGGAGCTCCATTTTTAATAACATTAAAGACTAAATAGTTTTGAAAGTCTATTTCCCCACTGTCCTAGTTTGCTTTCAAAGATGCACCTTTCATGTTACCTTAGTTCAGAGGGCTAATCCAGTATGAAACTAATATATGTAACCAAAATCTTGGTTTCTCAGGAGGGGTGTGGCTTTTCTGCCTTTCCCAAGCACAAATGGACAGCACATCATTTTAAGATGCAGATTAGGATGCAAAATTCTAGAAGAAAAGGAACAAGACAGAGACTCATAATGGCACACAATTAATGAGAAAATGTCTGCCCTTAAAACCTCTCACCTTGGCCTTCCTGACAGCCAGGCTTAAAATTCAAATCTTCACCCAACTTGATGAGCCTTTATATGAAGACAAATCTGCCACTCCATTTCTTCTTTCAACTTCATTATCTAACAGTGTTGTGCTCACTTTATGCAGTTCACCTCCAAACACAAGCTCAATAAGCATCCCTGTGATACAAATAATTTGTTAATGCTACTCCGATTAAACGCTCATTGCGAGACAGCAAAATTAGGGCTAAATCATTCCATGAAAGACACCTCAATTTAGTGCAGAAGACAAAGTGTCTCAATTCCATACTTTGAAAATAATTTAGGCATATGCATGTATAATACAGACAGCACTACAAAAGCATGTAGAAGAGAGCTATACACTCAGTAATAACATAAAGGAGACGGCAATGTCTATGAATTTAGAAACTAAGGTAAGCAATCAGATTTTCCAAGGTGTTTAGCCACTTAAAGTATGTCAGAAGGTACCTAATGAGCTGTGGAAAAAAGTGGATGCAAAGCCTTGCTACCTGACTCCCAGTTAAAACACCTTTAAAGTTGTTTTGAAATGAAATCAAAGCAGTTTGTATGTAGACATTCTAGAAAACACCTTCATTGCCCAGGGTCAAGATCCCAGTTCCTGCGAATATGCACCACGCATGATGCCATTACAACATTCCACAGATTAAAAAGGCCAACATCCAAAAGGAACAACAACAAAAAAACCACCTTGAAGTTCAACATTTTCCACATTCATACAATTTATTACAAAACTTCAATGAAAATTAGTGTTATGGTATATAAAAAGTTCAGTACACGCCATCACGCAGCTGACAGATAAAAATGCTTGCCACAGAAATTCTTGCAATCAGTGCTGGAGACCTGAAGACAAATCTCCAGAGGCATCCACAGGAGCTGTTGGCATGTGCAGTGTTTATGGTGTGTTAAGGCACGATGATTTAGGAAAGTCAGCTTGTTTGCATCACTGGTGAATCATCAGTGCTTTGCACATTTTCTCATAGCTGACACAAATAGAAACCACCAGAGATGAAGCTCCAAAACTAACCAAAGCATAAAGAAAATTATGGAAGACTGATATGATACACAAGGGGTTCAAATGGCAGGTGAGTTATGCAAACACACACACATTTACTGTAAACAGCCCACCAAGTCTTTCAACATTGATCACAAATCGCTCACAACAACCTAGCTGATCCACGACTAACTCCTCAAACCCAGCACGACCACTGGCCCAAACAGTGTACTCTATCAGTTCTGGTATAAAAGGGTAAAGGAAGGATAACAAGCCCCCATTGATAAGTATGAAGATAGTGTTACCAAAAGAAAAGAGCTACAATATACTTGATTAACATGGGATATATAAACCAAGCCGTTTCACAACACGATCTGCAGACTTTGTGTTTCACGCAGGTCTCGATCTGCGGCATCCGACTTTTGTATTTCAACGTTACCATTCGGTCAAAGAAAAGACAGCACCCATCCACTTAGAGACCTGTATGCTGCTGTGAACAGAAGTGGAAAACAAACAGCATTAGAAAGGACAAACTCTCAGCACTGTCAGAGCCCTCGGAGGGCCAGCTACTGCCCCTCCAAGCAAAGCAGCATAATCCAAGGAACTGGGTGTTTCAGTCACTGCATCACAAGGACCTGCATTGGAACTACAGCAGCTGAGTCGGATGCAGTTTGGCCCCAAATGTTTATCACAAATGTCTAATAAAAGCACATAAATGAGAATCTATTTTTAGTTCCATACTTTAAGCACCCACACCCCACTCTGTCTGCAAGAGCCCAAGAACTGCAATACAGCTCATCTCAACAGCAACGCACACAAGAAACCAAAGGCAGTCAGCCTGTTGTACCGAGTGCTACTTCTGGGGAGGAAAATAAAACCCACTTATCTAAACAGGGTTAAAAGAAAGCAGCAGATGTGATGTCATGCACAAACAACCCTTATGACACTGCTTAGGTATAACAGGAAATAAACCAGATTTTTTCAAGCATTGCCACAGCAGGATTCATACAGCTGAACACAGGGATATTGCTCTGCAAATTCAAACATAACTCCCAGGGTTTGATATAGCTCTACAGCTACTTGCCAATCAAAAATGCTGTTGCAAAGGAAGTAAATTCCAATGTTCCCTAAAAATTTGGCCTCAAGAAACTGTGTCAAGATTTGGAACACAGGAGATAGCTCAAATTCTCCAGTCCCAAAACCACTCACTTCCAACATGAGAAAAATAGTGTAATCAAAACATTCGTCTGGATGGAAAACAGAAACATCCTAGTAAACATTGTGCAGTACAGTGCAGCACTTGTCCAGACTGCACCTGGGATAAGGAGCAAGGAAAGCTGACAAAAGGGTCCTTTGCTCTTTACCATTGTGTTCAACACAAAATTTTAAGGAGGCTACCACTTCCCATACCAATCAGAACAGCCAACACGAAGGCCCTAAAGCCAGAGTCTGACCGTCGATACCCAAATCAAATATTCACATTCATAATGAACCTATCGTGCTGCACTGCTACTTCAAGTATTAAAAACAACCCACATTTCTGCCTTTGCCTGACTAACTCTGTTAGAGAAAATACCTGAAAAGGAAATTGAAACTGAGGTTTCAGTCTGACAAAAAGAATTTCCAATAAACCTGAAGGCTCAGGTTATAAGCACAGCTGCGCACTGCTGCTACCAGCACTGGCAGCAGGATTATCCACAGGGTTATAGAACATACTTGGGCAAGGTATGTTTGTGCATTTGCAGCATGGATTGGTTTCACTGCTCTCCTAATCTCCTCCTGAGACAATATTTTATGAGACATTATACTGATATCATTCTTTACAAATCTGATCTCTGGGTTTATCAAATTAAGCTTGCAGCCCCCCCCCCCCATGCTCATCAACACACAGCTTTAATAAACACCTCGGCCTGCAGGGTGATCTCACACTGTCATTTCAGACAGACCACGTAGTTCTCCAGCATGTCAATAAAGCAAAACCTGCTCAGTAAGCAGCACTAGGTACACCTGCACCCTGATGCACATGGTCAGGTATCTCACACAATCCTGTGTTTGCAAATGTTTTGAAAGCTTTGGCAAGGAATGGATTTGCCTCCCTCTCAGCTGCTTCTAAGAACACCACTACTCTGCAAGGCAGAGCTTGACATCTCTTTATGTACACTTCTGAATTCACAAAGAGAGAAACTGCTTATAAGCAGTTACATTTTCTCACTGACCATTTTTTTTTAGTTCAGGTAACATCTCTTTTATGCTCTAGCTATATTTTCTCACCGACCATTTTTTTTTCTTCAGGTAACATCCACTTTATGCTCTAGCTACAGCTCTTTGAGTGTCAAATCATTAGTAAGAACTTGGAGAAACGTTGTTTCTCCAAAGAGAAAGAGTACTGGATGCAATGTCCTGTTGTTAGCTAGTTCTGAGATCTGAAAATATCAGAAACATTTGCTAGCAGGTGTTACACTCTTTTCCATTTTATGCTTTGCAAACATTGTGTCATTCCTTGGAATGCTTTTAAGTTTGCAAAGGAGACTGTTTTGGGAGGTGTTGAGGACTATTTCTCTCTCCTCTCCTCTGTAAGAGCAGCAGTTCTGGAAACTGGTCTCAGTGGGAACTTGCTTTATAAGATGCATAAATCCTATAGTGTTAGAAATTATAAGCCACTACTGATAGGAGAGAATTCTCCTTATAGAAATAGGACCTAACAAACCCCAGATAATTTTGCATATGGAAGTGCAGACAGACAAAAATTACAGAACCCCAGAATACTAGGAGTTGGGAAGAACCCCAAAAGATTGTCCAGTCCAACCCCCTTCCAGGGCAGAATCACCTAGGGCAGGTCACATAGGAATGCATCCCAGTGGGTTTTCAACATCCCCTGTGTAAGAGACTCCACAACCTCTCCAGGCAGCCTGTTCCAGGGCTTGTTATCCTCCTTATGTTCAAGGGAACCTCCTCTGCTCCAGCTTGCACCCATTGCCCCTTGTCCTATTACTGGATATCACTGAGCAGAGCCTGGCACCATTCTCCCAATATTGCCCTTTGCATCTTGATCAACATGAATGAGGACACCCCTCAGGCTCCTCTTCTCCAAGCTAAACAGCTCCCTCAGCCTGTCCCCACAAGGCAGATTTTCCACTACCTGCAGCATCTCTGTGGCTATGCACTGGGCTCTTTCAAACAGTTCCCTGAGGTTCTTCTTGAACTGAGGGGCCCAAGCAAGCTTCTCTAAGAGCCAACAGCCAGACAATATTGAGGTACAAGAGGTTCACAGACCTGGCTAATACTGCTATACCTTTTTTCTTTTAGGAAGACTTGCACAACTTACTTTTCATTCAAGGCCATAGGCAGAGATGCTGTGGAACAGACAAGGTCACAATCCAAGTGCAACACTGTCTTTTATTACATTCCACCAACTGAAAGCAGTATGGTTTAATAGGGAGATGTAAGATGCTATTTTTAGATGAGCAAAGCCAAATGAAAGTGTTACTGTTCTATACATCAAGGATTAGAAACCCTAACATGACTCACCTGAAGCCTGCCTAGCTCTCCACACAATGTGGCTCTTGAGGACTCAGCTATGAACTTTCTATAAATGTTAACTTCAAGTTCCTACAGAGCCACACAAGTTCAAGACTTGAGCTGTACAGTAGCAGAAGAAAAACTTCTGTCAGAAGCATACTCTAAGGGAAACAAAAACTTGTGTGAGCCCTTCAGTGCAGGGTTTGCTGAACCATTCCCCAGTCAGAAGAGCTGAAAAGAGCTGGAGAATGAGAGCACTCCTCCAAGCCAGAGAAACAGGCACTGGCAGTGCCAGGCACTTGTTCCAAATACTACAAATTTGCCCAAGCTTCACATTCTCCAGGCTCTCAATTTCAGCTGCCAAAAACTACAACAGGATCTTCACTTCCTCAGATGACATTTCTCATCAGATCAATTCAGTATTCAGCAGCATCGTTTTAGCAGGCTGGTTGCTATGACAATGCTTTGTGTTGTTCCGTTAAATGATGTCAATTCATTGGTAGGAAGAAGCAGCTCTTTGGTGCCTTTAGTACTGGTCCTACCAAGAACCAGAACAGTGTTAGTGTGCTCAGGAGGCTTTCAAATACTTGTGGAAATTATAAGCTATATTAAAAAAAAAATTCAACATCCTACAGATATTTTAAGTGTTAAGATGCTTCTTTGTCTCCTGAGCACATTTCCTTAACCACAGCTACATTTCCAGCTGGCTATATTTGTTTTCCATAGGCTGGCTTGTTACTGGTTTGTCCCAGAATGATCTTGAAGCTGAGTGGGAGACAATCCAGATTTGTAAGAGTAAGAAGAGGAAAACAGATTGCAGAGATATACTTTTAGGAACAAAGAAGAAAAGGGAAGAAACACTCCCCAATAACCACTTCATTTGAAAAAATAATTCCAGCTTGTTGTAATAATTGTTCATCTGGGATGGACAAGTTCAGAAATTGGTAAATATGCTGTTGGGATTACTGCAGGCTTATTTCACAAGCATTCTGTAATATCCAAATAAAGCTGAATCTAAATCTGGTTTAGTTTTTGTTAGCTTACTCCACCCCTCCATCTCCTTCCTTTCCAATCCTTCATTTGAACTGTCAAGGAGAAGCAGCAGTAAGCTCCTCCACTTTACAGCAGTGTCTTGCATTTCAGAAGCAAAAAATCTGAACAAAATCAAGCTTATCTTCAAGTCTTTACCATGGACTTGTGAGATTAGTATATCAAAATTTAGGGTGAAAAAAGATACAACTATTCCTGCTCATTCCTAGAGCATCCTGGTGCCTAACTGTGCTCTCTCACTGCCTGCTGCAAACACCTTCACATGCACTGTTTGTACACAGAGGCTATGACGTGTTTGGAAGAAAGGACAAAACAGTGTCAGTCATCACCTTTGCTAGGGCTGCTCTCAAAAGCTTTCCACCACCATCTCCTAGAATAGGTCTCCTCACAGCCTTCTGTCAAAACCTGCACTTGGCAGCATGGTCACTCCTGTTCCCAAAGGCACCTTCCTTTCCTACCTCTAACCCAGTTTCCACCAGTGCTCCTCTTCATTCTCTTTCCAATTTCTGCTTCTCCACAGCAAGAAATCTGTCCATCCTCTTTGGAAACTTTTAATATACTCCCTGTGTACAAGCCTTGCCTTTGACACTCCCTTTATGCTTCTCTTACTCCAGCCTTCAAAGTGAAAAAAAAAGTGCTTGAAGTAAATTTTCCCTTTTCTATTTCCATAAAACCTTTCAAGATGCCCCTATTCAAAAGGGCTCAGGCAAACCAGACCTTCCAGTCATCTCATAATGATAATATAGACTCATAAGTCTTTTTGGCAAAGACTTGACTGTAACATTTCTTAATCATTATGCAATGCCAGACTCTTTCCAGAAAAGCCCAAAAGCATTTAACAGCCTTTTCCCCACCTCAAAATACAACTGAAATCAGAAGTATTTCACAGATTTTGGGTATTGCCACAGTTCATTATCTTCCTATTTAATCACAGAATCATAGAATCATAGAATGGTCTACGTTGGAAGGGACCTCAAGGATCATCCAGATCCAAACCCCCGCCGCAGGCAGGGACACCTCCTACTAGAGCAGGTTGCTCAAGGCCTCATCCAGCCTGGCCTTAAACGCCTCCAGGGAGGAAGCATCCACAACCTCCCTGGGCAACCTGTGCCAGTGTCTCCCCACCCTCCCAGTAAAGAACTCCCTCCTAACATCCAGTCTAAATCTCCCCTCTTCCAGTTCAAACCCATTCCCCCTCGTCCTGTCATTACAAGACCTTGTCAATAGTCCCTCCCCAGCCTTCCTGTAGGCTCCCTTCAGATACTGGAAGGTCACTATAAGGTCTCCTCGAATCCCTCTCTTCTCCAGACTGAAGAACCCCAACTCTCATAGCCTGTCCTCACAGCAGTGGTCCTCCAGCCCTCTGACCATCTTCGTGGCCCTCAAGCTCTTACCTATGAAGGTATTTCCACCACACTTCTCTTTTCCCAAAATACCTTAAAACATCTTTCTACCTGTGTTTTATGAAGGGGGAAATATTTTAAAGGGACTTTATAAGAAAAATAATAGGTACTAATCCAAAAAGAGTGAAAGTTATTTTTCAACATAAATTAACTATAAAGTTGTGTATTTTTCTCAGCAGAAAGGGTCAAAGGAGCAAACAGAGAAGACTGCTTTCAGTTGCAGAGCTGATCCTTTAAATTTCTTGTAAAACTGGAACCTGAGAGATGTTCAAGATAAGCTGCAATAGAACAAAAAGATTCCTATCAAGTTAGCAGTTTGGTTCTGGTAACTGCTGTGTTAATTACAGGTTTCCTCTTTTTTCTGGAAATAGTGCCTTCAAAAAAATACAGCAAACAAATCTGATGGGAACGCTGAAGGTTCAAACCATCATTCCTCCTGAACTGTAAAGTCACTTAACATGCACAAGAGAAACTTCCCTAAGGCCAAGTTCTAAGTGAGGACTCGCTTCAACGGGCTGCCAGGATCACACAGCAATGCTGGCCTTTAGCAGAACTGCAGCTGCAATTCTGCTTGTGCACATCAGCCAAAGAATGGCACTAAAAGGCTTTCAATCAGTTAACTCAAGGCTAGCAAAAAAGTCAAGCAATATTATTTCCATAGCAGCTGCAGAAAGGTAGTTTATCTGAGTCCAAAGAAACAGCAGAACCTGCACATAAGAAGATCGTGTTCAAATCTCTCAAATATGTTCACATTCAATATTTCAAACAGGTTCACAGATTGCTTTGGGTTGGAAGGGATCCTCAAAGGTCAGCTTGTGCAACCTCCCTGCAATCAGCAGGGCCACCTCCAACTAGATCAAGCTGCCTAGAGTCACATCCAGCCTGATCTTGAAAGTCTCAAAGGACAGGGCCTCAACCACATCCCTGTTCCAGTACTTTACCACCCTCATTGTGGTGGTACTTCACCACCTTCCTGATATCCAACCTAAAGCTACCCTGCTCCAGTTTCAAAGCACTGCCCTCATCCTATCCCCACAGGCCCTTTTGAACAGTTCCACCCCAGCCTCTCTAGAGGTCCCCTTCAGATACTGAAATGCAGTTCCAAGGTCTTCCTGGAGCCTTCTCTTCTCCAGACTGAACAGCCCCAAATCTCACAGCAGAGGTGCCCCAGTCCTCTGATCATCTTTGTGGCCTCCTCTGGACTCTCTCCAGCAGGTCCACGTCTGTGTTGGGAGCTCCATAGCTGGACACAGCACTGCAAGTGAGGTCTCACCAGAGCAAAGAGGTGGGATCACCTCTCTCAACCAGCAGACTAAGTAACTTCCTTAAGTTTTAGCTCAAAGTAAATCACAACAAGATTGTGCAGACACTTAGTTAAACCTACAAAGCTTTCCTGCTTACTACATCCCGTGGTCCCAGATGTATTTCAGATTAGCAATGTAAAGTATTCACAGAATAACACTTTACTTGCATGGTCACAGGAGCAATTGTTTACTGATGTATCCATGGCTGCAAATTCAGCCTGGGACAAACTCTGCTCCGATTTGGTTTTACAAATAGCATACCCAGAAGCCAATAGCATACACAGGCAATTCTAGCGCCATTACTGGCTACCCATTAGTGGGAATACTGCACCCTGTCAGCCCTCAGATATTGACTTCACAGCAAATCCAGTACCTAGGAACTGAAGAGCTCTGAAGAGATTTCTATCATTTGCCATCCTGTGCCCTGCAAGCAACAACTATAGACAATCCTGTTAAATTGAGGGTGAGGGGTTTTTCTTACTATCCCTTCAAAGGATGACAAATGTGATTTGTAAGTCTCAGAAAGGATTGAGCTCCTTTGCAAAAATCACTAATAATTTTTTACACCACATCAGGTTGCCTGCATCAAACAGCCATTTTCACAAGCAGACAGCTTGGCCACAAAGCCACCATGAAAACTTGGGACCTCCAGTTCAGACTCAAATATTTAACAGGCTGCATAATTACCAGCTCCTGGCTGGGGAAGTGAGAGCTCTGTGGCAGACACTGCCTGGTCAGCCACAAAAATTATCCTCAGATTTCCAGCTCTGGGAAAATGAAATGTTAGTATGGAAACTGGAAGACATGATGTGAAGACTTCTCTATCTGCAAAACTTGGAACTGTGACAAGAAACCTGTGTTTGAATCACTTTTTTTCTCCTTAACTCAAAGATCACCACAGACATACCAGTAAAATCATCAACATCTGCTTAAAGACGAATCCAGTGAATAAATTTATTCCTTAGGAGACTTTTTTGTCTTTTTCTTTTTAACATAAACAGGAAGACTGAAGGTTCAAATAAAGGCAACAAAAAAAAAATATCTCCTTATTTTAGGCTTGGAATGTTGGCAGTTGCCACAAGGTCATAAGGGATAATATAATCCATTTTATTCAAGCTTTACATTCCAGAAGAGCAGCAATCACAACTAGAGTATTAAACTGAAGTATTAAGCAACAAGACTCCTCATATCCTTTCATTTCTTATTCTTGTATTTGAAAGAAAAACTATGCCTGAAGAAAGCATGAATACCTGCTCCAAGAATTTTGCTCTTCACTCACTCTGATCCCACCTAAATACATCACACAGGACATCAAGGGTGTCTGTATTCACCACACACTGTATTCAGTGTGTCTCTGATTTAGTTTGCTTCCTTGCAAAAATGCTCAAAGCTCAGCAGCCTACATACCCTCAAACACCCTAATTTTAGTTTATATATACTCCAATTAATTTTCTGAGTAGCTTTTGCTAACAAATCTGGATGATCCAAAAATAAAGCACTGAAGATAAGCATTTATAGGTCTTAAAAACAGCTGGAAAGGTAATACTTGCATAAGCTTTTTTTTCTAATTAATCCAGATGATCACTCAATTTTTTCCTGTAAGTACTGTCAAAGCAAGTCCAAACTACAAAATTCATAGAATGGCTCAAGCTGAAAGGGACCTCAGAGATCATCTACTCAAATCTCCCTACCATGGGGCAGGGAAGCCTCTCAACTAGAATCAGCTGATCAAGGCTACATCCAATCTGGCCTTGAACACCCCCAGGGAGAAGGCATCCACAGCCTCCATGGGCAACGTACTGCAGAGTCTCACCACTCTCATGCAGGCAACCTATTCCAGAGTCTCATCACCCTCATAGTGAAGAACTTCTTCCTAAGCTCCAGTCTAACCATTCCCCCTTGTCCTGTCTCTAGACAACCTCATGAGAAGTCCTTCCACAGCCTTCCTGTAGGATCCCTTCAGGTATTGGAAGGCAGCTCTAAGGTCTCCTTGGAATCTTCTCTAGGCAGAAGACCCCCACCTCCCTCAGTCTATTCTCACAGCAGAGGTGCTCCAGCCCTTGGATCATCTTTGTAGCCTCCTCTGGACTCACTCCAACAGCTTCTTGTCCAACAGCCTTTCTTGTGATAGGGACACCAGAACTGAACACAGTATTTGAAGTGGGGTCTCACAATTAAAATGTTGGAAATCTTAAATAAGAGGAGTAAACATGCCAGAAAAATCATACCTGATGCATCCAGATGTTAAACATCTTAATCATCACCAGGCTTCATCCTCATCTGGGCTTGCATCTGTGCAATCATCTCCTGCATGCGGCGCAGCTGTAAAAGAAGAACACCCACGTTTCAAACAGCTTCCTGAGGAATCCAGAATCCAAAACTTAATCTTTTTTCTTGCACGGCTGAACACAGATCTCATTTGCCCCTTTATAAACTGGAAACATTACAATAATTCACATGACTGAATACTTTGTTTTCCCCATCTCAGATTCTTTAATGCAATCATAGAATCAAACAGGTTGGAAGAAGAGACCTCCAAGATCATCCAGTCCAACCTAGCACCCAGCCCTATCCAGTCAACCAGACCATGGCACTAAGTGCCTCA